>CAXKVI010000062.1:72820-92820 GCA_964058755.1 Campiglossa producta | reverse complement strand
ATGGGATTTCTCCAATATAATAATACATTTATTAACGCTATGCATGCATGAAATTTCTGCAAAACAAATTCCTAAAGTTAACTCTACTTTTTTATTAAAATGGAAGCCAAATGAAATGTATAAATCGTTAAAAACATTAAAATTAGTGGCGCTTCCCGAGACAAGCCTGAACATTTCTTTTTCGGATCTCGTAAATTTGTTTCGATCGCTTCATTCAACTATAGTCAGACTTCCTCTTTCAGAATTTTGATACTGATGTCAAAACGTGGCTCGACAATCTTCCATGAAAACTTTCAGGGTACCTGCTTGTAAAAGGAAGTACCTATGTGCCCACTTACAGAAGTAAGGTATTGAAAAAATGCAAAACCGTTTGGAACCGGTTCCGGCATTTGAAACGGTTTCGGTTTCGGTCTTTTCCAGATCAAAATAACGGTTACGGTTTCGGTTTCGGTTTTGAAAAATGAATCGGTTTTAATCGGTTACGGTTACGGTTTCGGTTTCGGTTTCAGTCCTTGCTTTTAAGTATTTATAAGCGGGAATTTAGGTAAATCATGGAGACGCCTTTCACATTACCAAAATTCGATTATGTAGCGTATGTAGAATGCGGGATAGGCCGCAACGCGGTATGCCACTAATAGCGGTGTTTTGTTCTCTTTATGTATATTCAGTACGTGGGTGACCGAGCTTCCCAAACGACCCCTAAAACCCTTCTTAAATGATCCAAAATGGAACCCAAAGCGACCCAAAAATGGTCTCGAAATAATCAAAGAATGATCCCAAAATGACCCCAAAATGATCCGAAAATGTCCCCAAAATTGTCCCAAAATGATTCAAAAATGAACCTAAAATGGTTTCAAAATAGCCCCAAAATGATCACAAAGTGACCCCTAAATGATCCCAACATCATCGTACAGTAATCAAATATGATCTCAAAATGACCCCAAAATATAAAAATACAATACGGTAACCCTGGGCGACAACCCTACTTGAAAATATTTGAGTTCGTATGTCGGCTAAAATACCTTACATTTGATGCCGATATTGGCATATTTTGCTTCATAATTTAAAAAAAATGAGATAGGTGGCAACCCTGTAAACCCCTAAAGTTGCAACCCCCAAAAGGATAGTCTTCGAATCCATAATACTATCTCTGTGCAATTGCTTTTCATTTCATACCCAAAATGATTTCAAAATAACTCCAAAATTATCACAAAGTGCCCCTAAATGATCCCAACATGATCCAAAATGAACAAATACAATACGGAAAAATGGTAACCCTGGGCGGCAACCATACTTAAAAATGCTTTAGTTGGTATGTGGGCGAAAATACCTTGCTTCATAATTTAAAAAAATTGAGATAGGTGGCAATCCTATAAACTCTCAAAGTGGCAACCCCGAAGTGGATAGTCTTAAAATCAACCAGACTATCTATATGCCAAGTTTCATCCAAATCGGTCAAGCGGTTCCCGAGATAGTACCGGATATATGTACAAATATACAAGTTTAGCTCGTTTAAAGTTATAAGATAACTAGCTGACCCGGCAGACGTTGTCCTGCCACACATTTATTTCCCTGCATGTTTCTCTAACCCGATCCCTATATCTATTTCAATCCATATCCCTATCTCCTTCGTATAGGAGGAACCCCGCCCATTTTTCGTTTTTTTTGGAGGTGGCAGGGATTGATCTTATATAACTCCTTACAAAATATCAGTGAGATATGGACTATGAAGTATTTCATTCGTATTGGAGGTGCCACGCCCCCTTTCTCGTTATCCCCAGTTTTTTTTGGAGGTGGTAGGGATCGATCTCATCTAACCTCTTACCACGTTCTAGTGGTCTAACATAAGTACTTACAGAGATATGGACTATGAAGTATTTCATTCGTATGGGAGGTGCCACGCGCCCTTTTTCGTTATCCCCAGTTTTTTCGGAGGTGGTAGGGATCGATCTCGTACAACCCCTCACTACATTTCAGTGGTGTAACATGAATACTTCTAGAGATATCGACTATGAAGTATTTCATTCGTATGGGAGGTGCCACGCCCCCTTTTTCGTTATCCCCAGTTTTTTTGGAGGTGGTAGGGATCGATCTCGTACAACCCCTCACCAAATTTCAGTGGTCTAACCCGAATACTTCCAGAGATACGGACAATGAAAAATTCCATTTGTATGGGAGGTGTCACGCCCCCTATATATATCAAAATATTTTTTAACCTGTGCCCATCCCTGGAAGATATCCAGTGCGTGTGTAAAATTTGGTTACGATCGGCTCATTCTTTTAGAAGCCAAGTTCGTCTATAGGTACATAATTTGAATTTTATTAATATATGTAGATATGTACTGCCTTGGCCTAGAGCTGGTGTGGTTCTTGGTTGTTGGCATGCGTGGGATTCAAGGCACGGAACACGGCAAACTTGTAATTTCTTTTTTATCTTCTTTTTATCCCCCAGACGACATTAGGATGTCACTTTCCGTAGGAAGAGAGGAAGCATAGCTTACGCGATGAAATTCGACTTTTTTAGTTACATTGTCGACACTTTTGCGATTATAAATGTTTGCTGGGATGTATTCGAAACACAAACTACCTAATAAGACACTACCTATAGAAAGTAGCTCACAATTGATGCACATTGTTTTTATTACTCATACGCTGTGTATTACCCCTCAACATGAATTTTTCAATGATCGAATACAAGGTATTTCTCGGTACCTGATAATTTATTGAATTTATGGAAATAGATGCAGGAGTCAATTACGGAAAGGTCCTCCGTCCTCAAAATTTTAGATTTTTTCCTAGGTACTAAAGAAACAATTTCAAAGAAAAATTAAATAGACATGCGAGTATTTCATTTTGTTAGCCGTTTCGTGCTAAGATCCTTATAGCTAGTTGACAGTTGGATATTTTGTCATATGGAAGCGCACGTGCGAGAGCAAGCCTTTTTTTTATTAGTTTTGAATTGCGTTTTTCCTTTCTTTAAAGAACTAGGGAGATTTCTGTCGTTCATATTCACAACGATAAAGGAACAAAAAAATTCCTCGCTTTGTCAAAATATATTCTTCTAAACCATTTGATATAGAGACAAACTCAAATTTGTGTAAATTTTCCAGACACACGTAAATTAATTCTATTAAAAAGAAAAAAAAAACTTGACTTCATTTATCTTAGCCCATGAACATAACCATGGCAGGTATGTTACCAACCTATCATTTAAAATCATATACATATATAAAAAAGTTAAATTATTTAAATTTTCTATACCACATTGTACTAAGTTTCTCAGGTGTATAAACAAGCTCTAACATATACCACACCACTTATCTGCTCATGCCCATGTGCATTCCACCGCCCACCATAGTGATAGCTATCACTGTCTGCATGTATGTATAAATTACAATTCAACAAAATTGTCACTAAGCCACCCAAAATATCTTCTTGTTTGTCTATTTCAAAGTAACCTACATTTGTTTTGTGTTTACAACAGTCCAACAGAGTCTGTCATTCGATGCACTAAAGTAAGCCGTCCTTCGTGATCTGAAAGGTATTCATGTCGAGCTTCTCTTTAATCCAATACACAACTTGCTTTGGCCAAGCAACTGCTAAAAGTACTAAGATGAACGAGCTTTCCAAGGAATAACATTAAATCAACAGTCGATGCAGGCAGGCTGAACAACATAGTAAACAAACAGCAAGCAAACAACAAAAACAAAAACAATAAAAACAAATATATGTACGTGTACCAACAACACAACAAACAGGAGACAAATCTATCGAATCAACGGACATTAGATGATTCAAAGTTTATTGTTGTTGGATATCTAGTGTTATTGCTACATTTTCTCTTATATACATTTTCTCTTATATATATGTATGTATATTTCCATACATTTGTATGTACACTTTTGTTTATACGTAGAAACAATAGAGCTGCTCTCTTAGCTCTTGATGCTGCAATTTTCCACCTACATTTTTGGTCATTCTTGTCCATCCATGTTGACTGAGCTCATAATAATAATTTAAACCTAAGCAATGCAAATTGATGTACGCCCAAATGACAACAAAAGCATAAACAACGAGAGCTCTTAGGTATCGTAAAATGCACCTGCTGTTATGAAGAAAAGACAGATATGTGTATTTAGTATACAAGTAACAATAACAACAAAAATTGGTAATAATATTTTATAGAAAATATTGCAAAACAACTATTTGGAAGAAGAAGACAGTTATTTGCCTAAAATAGCTACAACAAAGTAATTTTAAAGAAATAAAACAAAAGAGAGTAAAACAAACAAAAAAATTTAATAAAATAAAATAAAATAAAATAAAATAAAATAAAATAAAATAAAATAAAATAAAATAAAATAAAATAAAATAAAATAAAATAAAATAAAATAAAATAAAATAAAATAAAATAAAATAAAATAAAATAAAATAAAATAAAATAAAGTAAAATAAAATAAAATAAAATAAAATAAAATAAAATAAAATAAAATAAAATAAAATAAAATAAAATAAAATAAAATAAAATAAAATAAAATAAAATAAAATAAAATAAAATAAAATAAAATAAAATAAAATAAAATAAAATAAAATAAAATAAAATAAAATAAAATAAAATAAAATAAAATAAAATAAAATAAAATAAAATAAAATAAAATAAAATAAAATAAAATAAAATAAAATAAAATAAAATAAAATAAAATAAAATAAAATAAAATAAAATAAAATAAAATAAAATAAAATAAAATAAAATAAAATAAAATAAAATAAAATAAAATAAAATAAAATAAAATAAAATAAAATAAAATAAAATAAAATAAAATAAAATAAAATAAAATAAAATAAAATAAAATAAAATAAAATAAAATAAAATAAAATAAAATAAAATAAAATAAAATAAAATAAAATAAAATAAAATAAAATAAAATAAAATAAAATAAAATAAAATAAAATAAAATAAAATAAAATAAAATAAAATAAAATAAAATAAAATAAAATAAAATAAAATAAAATAAAATAAAATAAAATAAAATAAAATAAAATAAAATAAAATAAAATAAAATAAAATAAAATAAAATAAAATAAAATAAAATAAAATAAAATAAAATAAAATAAAATAAAATAAAATAAAATAAAATAAAATAAAATAAAATAAAATAAAATAAAATAAAATAAAATAAAATAAAATAAAATAAAATAAAATAAAATAAAATAAAATAAAATAAAATAAAATAAAATAAAATAAAATAAAATAAAATAAAATAAAATAAAATAAAATAAAATAAAATAAAATAAAATAAAATAAAATAAAATAAAATAAAATAAAATAAAATAAAATAAAATAAAATAAAATAAAATAAAATAAAATAAAATAAAATAAAATAAAATAAAATAAAATAAAATAAAATAAAATAAAATAAAATAAAATGAAATGAGTCAAATTAAATAGAAACTTAGCAAAAATTGTTCTCATGATTTAAAATTTGCTTCATATAAATTTATGTCCAACTAGCTGACCACGCAGATGCTGATCTAATATCAAAATGTCTATAACTCTGATAATTTATTTTTTTTTTTAGAATTTTTTCTGCCTTTTTCTCCTCCAAATCGGTGCAGGTAGAGGGTGAGGGAGAGAGAGAGGGAGAGAGTGAGGAGAAGAGAGATGGTTGTTTGGGTTAAATGCAGCAGCATCATTATTCTCGTCCCAACACAATAAAATATCAATTGATCAACGTGATTTATTTATGAGCCTCGAATACTACATAGAGTCAACGGTGCTGTTTTCTGTTGCGCATTTGAACCGGTAGTAAGCTTTACAATCACACCCCTTCTTAATCTTACGAACTAATTTGCTTTCGATAGAGGTCGAATCACTAAATAAACACATGCATAAGTGCATATGTCTGCATTAGGATAATCATTAATTTTGGAAAGTATACCTTTGCTGCCGGAATAAAGTCGCGATACGAAAAGTCTTCTGAACCCGAGTAACATTTGTTTTCATTACTGGCTTAGTTTCACCCGAAGGTCTTTGGCTCTTTCATACAACTTAGCTCTTGAATTCTACAAGTTGGTCCCAACTCCTTTCGACACGATCCACAATTCGAGCCATGCATCAGCGCTGAGATGAGAGAAGACTAATACAGGGTGACTCTTCTTTTGTCGTTTCAGTACTTACCTTCTCAATTGTCTGCTCACTTTAAAATAGAAATTAATGGTTATACAAATGTTTTTTACTATTACCTCTGGTGCGCGAATATATGAAGATGAAGAGTAGCCCTGCTGGATAATACCAATCCTTCAGGAACTCTCGGTAGCGTTCTACCTTGTTTGGCTTTTCCGTTTATATAGGGACCAGCCTAGTGCGCCTTTACCTTATAAGGGCAGAGATTAAAATAGCGATCTAGTCGATTGCTTCTAAAGTGTCTTGATATGCTAGATTTGATACCTTAAATATACACATGTATATTCATAAGTATGTTTTCTAATATACATATGTATTAGACTGTTCCGAAAATAAATGTTGTTTTTTTGACCATTGTTCATCGAAAACTAAACTAGTGCCGCCTTGCAAATGGACTTATCAGTAAATCTTACTGCATTCCTCTGAATTTTGCTAACTTAATGATTTATGTAGTCGTTTTTCCCAGAAATCTGTATCCTTACCGTTTAAGGTCTTCATAATTGGTAATCAAATAAAAGTTCTAAAAATGTATACACAAATATTTAAGGATGCATAGGAGATGGGCAGGAGATATTTTAGAAATTGATTTTACAATAAGGGTATCAAATGCAAGGTTTTCATAAGAGCCTGAACTTAGTGTAAGTTTTTTTTCGAAACCTCAATCCGTTTCGGAGATATCAGCCAAAATATGAATACAACTTTCTTAACAAAATGTTACTCATACGACGTGTATGACCTACATATTTATATTGCACTATAATTGCAAAATTTGAAGATATACAATTTTATTTTTGCTAGAAAACATATTGTTACCTAATATACTAAAATACCTTTCAAATTCCAATATCCTTCTCTTGTGAATACGTTTTTTAAATATATTTGCAAAGAATCCGGTTGTCCTTATAAATCAAAGGTGGATATTTGTTATACAGTTCTTTATGTATAGGCAAAGTATTACAATTATGTATTTTTCGAAGCCTTAATGCACTTTTTTGCGAACTTGATATAAGCTTCTAAGCTAATAGTATGAGCTTCTAGCAAAAACAATAACTAAAATTTGGCACGCGCCGATATAAAGGGTATGTACATTACAGTTCAAACCTTAATTTTTGGGACGCTCTAATACATAAATACTCCAAGGTACACAAGCACACATCTACATTTCTCAACGACATCTGCAACATCTTAGGTAATCATTCTTCGCTAAAGAGGCGTAACGTAATCTAATGTAACGACACAGAGTAATGTAATAATATCTTTGAACTCACACTCCTACTTACATACTAGTACATTTGCTTCATCAAGAAAAGGGTGGAGTGTAAAATTGGTGTACATACAAATGTATGGAATCCACCTTCAGAGCAACCAAATGACAGTAAACAAATTTAACCCCTTCTGTAGTAGTTTATCAAGATGGACAACGACGCTGTATGCAGCTTTTACAAAGTACACTAATTTTAAATACATATTTTGTATTCAAGAGAGCAATCGGTATATTTTTGCGAAAGAGAAATGAGAACATTTTATTGGCACTAAAAGGTACTTTTACTTTCACAAGCGGTATTTGAACTCCATTTTAAAATCTGGATAAATTCGAGAATTATAAAAAAAATCAACATCAACCGTCACTGATTGCTTTCCTCATTTTTTACTACGAAATAAAAAAGGTAACTCAATTATAAGCTACATATTGTATCGAGACGTTACAAAATTACAATAAAAATAGTTTTTATTTAATTTTTTTATTATTTCATTTTATTTCATACTATTTTATTTTGTTTTATTTTATTTTATTTTATTATATTTTATTTTATTTTATTTTGTGTTATTTTATTTTATTTTAATTTAGTTTATTTTATTTTATTTTATTTTATTATATTTTATTATATTTTATTTTATTTTATTTTGTGTTATTTTATTTTATTTTATTATATTTTATTTTATTTAATTTTTTTATTTTATTTTATTTTTTTAATTTTTTTTATCTTATTTTATTTTGTTTTATTTTACTTTATTTTGTTTTATTTTATTTTATTTTATTTTATTTTATTTTATTTTATTTTATTTTATTTTATTTTATTTTATTTTATTTTATTTTATTTTATTTTATTTTTTTTATTTTTTTTATTTTATTATATTTTATTTTATTTTATTTTATTTTATTTTATTTTATTTTATTTTACTTTATTTTGTTTTATTTTATTTTATTTTATTTTATTTTATTTTATTTTATTTTATTTTATTTTATTTTATTTTATTTTATTTTATTTTATTTTATTTTATTTTATTTTATTTTATCTCTTTTTATATTATTTTAATTTATTTTATTTCATTTCATTTCATTCCCTTTCATTTCATTTCATTTTATTTTATTTTATTTTATTTCATTTTATTTTATTTTATTTTATTTTATTTTATTTTATTTAATTTTTTTTATTTTTTTTATTTTATTATATTTTATTTTATTTTATTTTTATTTTATTTTATTTTGTTTTATTTTATTTTATTTTATTTTATTTTATTTTATTTTATTTTATTTTATTTAATTTAATTTAATTTAATTTTATTTTATTTTATTTTATTTTATTTTATTTAATTTAATTTAATTTAATTTTATTTTATTTTATTTTATTTTATTTTATTTTATTTTATTTTATTTTATTTTATTTTATTTTATTTTATTTTATTTTATTTTATTTTATTTTATTTTATTTTGTTTTATTTTATTTTCATTAATTTTATTTTATTTTATTTATTTACTTTATTTTATTTTTTATAATTTATTATTCTTTCCTCTTCCTCTCCCTCTCCTTTTTTTGAATTTAGAATATGGGAATCCGTTCGGGGGATATCAACCGAAACATGAATTTATCTGAACTTTTATTATTATTATTATTATAAGGCATTATTACACCGCGACCATTAATACGATCTATTGTGTGACCTATCAGCTTATTGCTGCATGCGGAGGCTCTTTATAAATTTGAGCACCTCCTCAGGTTTTTTATTCCATATCACGAACGGATTGAGAGTGACACCACCTAGGTAGAAAACTCTCTTCAACGATTGAAATTTCCGCTTGATCCTGAGCGTAGGAGTTCTTGACTATCTTCATATGTCCTGTCATATTTCCGATGTTTAGATCAGAAACATTTTGAAGTCTCAATGCAGCGGATGTGGCTTCCTTCTCTATCAGAATAGGGAAGGGAGGTATTCCTACTAGGGCACTTATCAGCATCGTTCTCATTGCACCTGTTATGCCGACACAGACCAGCCCTCATGTTTTGCCATAAAGTCTAGTGCACGCGAAAAAGGCCCTCGTTGCTTTATTTATCGTAGCTTCCAGATGAGCATTCCATGTGAGGGTATTGTCCAATGTTACTCCTAGGTATTTTGTCTCCGTTGAAAAACGTATGCGGCTGCCTCCTAGGGACAGCTCTAACAAGGACATCTTTCTTCGCCGCGTGAAAGGCACCAACATTGTTTTGTTTGGGTTAATAGATAGTGCTTTGCTAGCACACCATCTTCAATGATGCGAAGGGCTTGTTGCATGCGATCGGAAATTGTTTCGTCATGCATTCCTGTTACGCAGACGACCAAGTCATCTGCATAGCCCTGAACGTCAAAACCATTGCCCTTCAAAAGGTAAAGAAGTTCGTCTATGACAAGGGTCCAAAGTAGAGGAGAAAGTACACCTCCTTGAGGGCATCCTCTTGTGGCCACGATTGAGCCAGCACTCCCTCCTATCTCATAGCTGATTTTTCTTTGCTTGCAATCATTGGGCTTACGTCCTTGCTAATCATGGCTTCCTCAATGGCCTGATATGTCGTATTATCGAAAGCGCCTGATATATCGATAAATGCACACAGGGCTATGTTTTTAGACTCTATGGCCTTTTCAGTTTTTTTCGTAAGGCAATGGATAGCAGTCTCTGTAGATTTTCCGGGTTGGTACGCGAAGTGGGTTTTACACAGAGGAAGTTTCTTTAAGTTCTCTTCTCTAATGTGCTGATCCAAAATTTTTCCCATTCCTTTTAGGAGAAACGAACTGAGACTTATTGGTCGATATGACGATGGCAGATTTTCCGGTTTCCCTGGTTTCGGTATAAAAACAACCTTAAACTCTGTCTACCTTTTAGGAATATATCCTAGCAGCAGGGACTGAACTTGTATTACTGGAATAACTAAATGTTACTCATACGTCGTGTATGACGTTTATGTCTTATTCCACTTCGTCTCCCTATTCCCATTCATCTACCTCTTCGTCTCCCTCTTCAGTTTCAGCTTTAAAAGTGACCTACATAGAAGTAAGTAGCTAAATCACTTCTGTAACTCATTCGTATGCAGGTTTTGTCACAATTTCCAAAGAGATAAATTTTTTGGTTAGCATACAAAAAAATCACTGACAAAAAACAATATCAGTGTAAATGAAAACTGAAACCTTAACTGATTGCAACCTCATTAAAAGTCATTGAAATTAAATTCGACACGAATTCGCCAGATTGGTGGCGCACATATTTATACATGAGCAAATACATATATATGTATCTATGTATGTATATATATTCAGTTCCATTAAAGTAAATATATAAAAAAGCGCGCGTTCAAATGTAAAAGTTCAACACGTTTATATGAAACAGAGACCAGCTGCGTCTATGTGGGTGGGTGTGTGTGAGCAATATTGTCACAGTTGCATAATTGCATACAAAAACAGCAGTAAAACTACTGAATAACGGGAAACAAGCGCGCTTAAATTATACTCATATCCTTTTCACAGTTACTACATTGCGTCGCGCTATTATTCCACTGCAACAATTTCACTCACTGAACACCTGCCGAATGCCAAACGTTGAACGCATTGTGCCATTTTGGTGCGCGGTAAAACAGCTGCCGCGTGCCAACGGTACTCTCAACCGACTGCACATGAATAGCATGAATTGCTAACACATGTAACTGTGAGCTGGTGTGGCGAGGGCGTGTGCGTGCATTTAAGCTGCTGCGTTCAAATTCTGTCAATTAAAAATGTGACGCTGGGAAATAATAAGTTTTATTAAAATTGAAATTAAAAATAGAAGAAAAACCAAAATAGAACACATAACCTAAAAAGAGCCATAAAACAAAGTAAAAATGTGGATGAGCGCAAAGTAAAAATGTCGCGCTGCCAACTATTAATGAACAAATGTGTACGAATGTAAGCAGTTTGTAAGCGAAGTTACCAAATATTTTTTTTTCCTTTTTTAAATTTTTTGCTTTGTAAATGTGTGCTTTTGTGCAAATAAGTATGATGCTTAGTTAGTTTGAATAAGTGTGGCTATGCTTCACACACACACACACACACACACATACTCGCAAGTACAAGAGATTGTGCAGAGAAAAATATATGATATGAAAAGCGCGTTTACCGTTACCTAGTATGTGACAGGTGAACTCGTTTACAGCTCGAATATTTTACGCTCTGTTGCATAAGCTTTTGTTTGTGCTGCCAAGCAATATATGCACAAAAAGGTAGGTACGTATGTGTGTTGTAAATTTGGCATTCATAATAACGCCTACGCCATGTGACAATGCCAGCTGATGCCGTTCAGCTGTCGGCATTCACCTGAATAGCCTTATCCCACATATACTTAACTAGTACAAATTCATAAAGCGTGCAAACAAATACAGACATGCCAATTTTTTGTTTTTTGTAAATGTTAAAATATGCAAAAATCTCTTAGGGTGACTTGTTGTACATTGTTTAGTTTTAGTGCACTCTCGAATAAGTTTTTATACTGGGCTTAAAGCATTCGCAGTTGATGAGCATAAATAAATAAATGAAATGAATTAAAAACAGAAGAAAAAGAAGTATAAAAAAAATAAAATAACATAAAATAAAAAAATGAGAAAAATAAATAAAATAATATATAAAATCGAATAAAATGAGATAGAATAAAAAAACAAAATAAAAAACAAAAAAAAAAAAAAAAATTTTAAAAATAGAAAAAATAATAAATATTAAATAAAATTAAATAAAAAAATATAATAAATTAAATTCAATTAAATAAAAAATAATGTAAAATAAAAAATAAAAAAAATAAAAAAATAAAATAAAATAAAATAAAAAGGATAAAATAAAATAAAATAAAATAAAATAAAGTAAAATAATATAAAATAAAATAAAATAAAATAAAATAAAATAAAATAAACTAAACTAAAATAAAATAAAATAAAATAAAATAAAATAAAATAAAATAAAATAAAATAAAATAAAATAAAATAAAATAAAATAAAATAAAATAAAATAAAATAAAATAAAATAAAATAAAATAAAATAAAATAAAATAAAATAAAATAAAATAAAATAAAATAAAATAAAATAAAATAAAATAAAATAAAATAAAATAAAATAAAATAAAATAAAATAAAATAAAATAAAATAAAATAAAATAAAATAAAATAAAATAAAATAAAATAAAATAAAATAAAATAAAATAAAATAAAATAAAATAAAATAAAATAAAATAAAATAAAATAAAATAAAATAAAATAAAATAAAATAAAATAAAATAAAATAAAATAAAATAAAATAAAATAAAATAAAATAAAATAAAAAAAATAAAATAAAATAAAAAAAAATAAAAAAAAAATAAAAAAAGTAAAAAAAAAAAATAAAAAAAAAAAAATAAAAAAAAAAATAAAAGAAAATAAGTTAAGTTAAAATATTTAGATATTTATTGGACTTAGTAAAATATGATATGTGAAAACAAACCAAACGTTGAAAGAATTTTCAGACAACTTTTTGAGTGACCTACTGAATAATGAGGACCACAAGGTTCCTAAACCAACAACAACAGCAACAACACGAATTTATTTTGCTTGATTTACCCTTTTGCGCCCGCTCCTGCACTTAGACATATAAAACATATGTTAACCCGGCATTACTCAACATCTGTAGAACTGTTTGAAGATTACCCAGATTAATTTCCAAGTACACCTTTTCAACATTTTAAAAATTTTCCGAGAATCAGTTTTGAAAATTTCATATAGAGCAGACTTTTATTTTTATCTTTTTTAACACTTCGGTTGCCAACTTCGCACACATCTTGATATCCTCTCTGAACTCCACTTTAGCTACCTTAAATATATCAAGATCTCATTTGTTTAGTCAGTAATTTTATTTAACAAGTGAAATCTTCTACACCTGAAATGCCCAAGCAGACTGCTGGAGAGTTTCAAGCTCACTTGTCGCTTTCATAATTTAATTCTTCTTCTCTCTTCAAGTGTGAATAAACTTACTTATGACTCGCACTTTAGTAAGTGGATATACTCATATATGTGCACAAGAATGTAAGTGGATTGTACATAAATATAACAAAGGGATATATGAGTGCTTGTTGTCCTTTTTTGCTCGTTGCACGCATTCAAAATGGCATCTGGCCATTATCAACTCATTGTTGTCATCAACGCCATTGAATGGACACATTGATACGTTAAGTGCAGTTGCACTGCTGCAATGAAATGTTGAAATGTTGCATTTGAATACGCACATTAAGTGCACAGTTGAATGATATGAAGTGTAGCGGAAATGAGAATAAAGGTTTCAAATTATAAAATTGTGAAAAAATTAAGCTAAATTGCGTTTGAATGCATGCAAGATAAAATGTGTTGATTTAATAAATTCAAGCTCAATTTAAAAGCTTTAGCTATAAAAATAAATAAAATAAAATAAAATAAAATAAAATAAAATAAAATAAAATAAAATAAAATAAAATAAAATAAAATAAAATAAAATAAAATAAAATAAAATAAAATAAAATAAAATAAAATAAAATAAAATAAAATAAAATAAAATAAAATAAAATAAAATAAAATAAAATAAAATAAAATTAAAAAAAATATAATGAAAAATAAGAAAAAATAATTATAAAAAAAATAAAATAAAATAAAATAAAATTAAAAAATAAAAATAAAATAAGATAAAAAAATAAAAAAAAATTAAAATAAAATAAAATAAATAAAAATAAAATAAAATAAAATGATATCAAACAAGTAAGGAAGTCAAAGTTCGCGTAAACCAAACATTAAATACCCAGCGCTAGTTTTCCCTATCGAAAGTGGGCTGGGTTAGGTTTCACCTATAAAATTATACCATTTAGCCATTTAAGCTACCGAGATATCGCTCATTTCCTGCAAAGTCGTCATAACCCAAAAAGGGGGCGTGGTTATTATCCGATTTCGCCCATTTTTAAAAGCAACCTACCTTGGCCAGAACGAAGCCTGTATACAAAGTTTCATTTAAATATCTAATTTTTTATTCAAGTTATGTAAATTTATGTGATTTTCGAAATTTTCGATATGGAAAAAGGGGGCGTTGTTATCATCCCAATTCGCCCATTTTCAACAGCAACCTACCTGGCCCAGAAAGTAGCCTGTATATAAAATTTCATGCAAATATGCAAGTTTTTACTCAATTTATGTGAT
Source organism: Campiglossa producta (assembly GCA_964058755.1). Classification (NCBI taxonomy): domain Eukaryota; kingdom Metazoa; phylum Arthropoda; class Insecta; order Diptera; family Tephritidae; genus Campiglossa; species Campiglossa producta. Next base: position 78,177 of record CAXKVI010000062.1, on the reverse strand, counting down.
TTTCGAAATTTTCGATAATCGAAAAAAGGGGCGTGGTTATTATCTGTCCGTCTCTCCGTGTACACGACAACTTGAGTAAAAATTTACATATTTGCATGCATGATTGTATACAGGCTACTTTCTAGCCAAGGTAGGTTGCTATTGAAAATGGGCGAAATCGGATGATAACCATGCCCCGTTTTTCGATATCGAAAATTTCGAAAATCACATAAGTTGACATATCTCATTAGCGGGATTGGCTAAAATGTTATAATTTTATAGGTGAATCCCCAGATCATTATATAATGATATTTTGATAATTTTTTTAAAACATATGAAAACTACCGCTGGGTATTTAATGTTCAGTTTACCCGCGCTTAGACTTCCTTACTTGTTTTTATTCACATTATAAAATATCGAAAACTGTATATAATGTTGCTACAAAAATGACAGACTGCTCTGAACGCAAGTGAGTTATCATTTTTATACTTTAAATTCCCATTAACCCATTATGGGAACACAACTTTGTGGAAATTAGCAAAAAACAATTTTTTTTGTGTTAAATTTACCGGAAACGAATAAATTACAGGTAGTAAAATGGAATTTCTGTAACCGGATCGGGGGACTTAATGGGTTAAGACCTCGTTGCTCTTGTGAACCTGTTGTTGAATTAGGAGAAGCTGTCATGAGAGTTTAAAGCTCTACCCAACGTACATAATATGCTGTTGTGAAAATATCTAGGTTGCTTTGCTAGGTTGTTTGTTTAAGAATATCATACACAAGCAGTGATGTTAAAAAAATGTATTTAACGCAAGCTTAAGGTGTCACTGTATAGCCGTTGTTATGCACATATTTGTATGTGTATTTGTACAATATGTGAAATAAATATTAATAATGCATAACAGCTGCAAATACATGCCACTGAATTTTCACTTATTTTTCTAAGGATTTAAATGTGCATGAATTTTGAAAGAATAGAGCTTTTCAACGATGCGACATATGAAAATGTTTGTGTATTTGGAACTTTTGTTCCTTTTCTTATTTTTGTTAAAAGCTCAAAACCCAGCTGTGCACTTCCTTTCATCTATTTAATGTTCTTATAAAGCTATATGTAACGATGGGTTAGTCCGGGGAGTTGACGTGTGAATAAAAACAGTATTCTCTAGACTGGAGTAAATTCCATAGGGTTATCTTAAAAAATAGACTGGAATTGATAAGCAAATTTTCTATTTTTAATTTTTTTAAATACCTGCTGCTGGGTTGCGTTTTTTTGGATTTACCCATATACATACATATATACTTGCATTCAAACTTTCAATGCACTGCAACTTTCAATTTCTGCATGTTTAGCGTTGTTTTGTTCTCATCTTTTAGAATTGCTCAATTCAGGGTGCAAACAAAATTCACTGCACCTCTCTTTGCACTTAGTGCAATCTCACGAGTCAGTTTGGTTGTGTTGGGCATGCCTCGTAGACGCCATACTCTAATTACACTTGCACAAACTAGAAAACGTCTTTCGCGCATACTTTTCACTTACTTTGGCATTTGTTTTATTTATTTATTTTGGTGCTTATGTTTTCTTGGGGGTTATACTTGGTTGCGATAAAAAAATCAAATAATATAGAGCACAATAAATTGAAATAAAAAAATAATATAAAATAATATAAAATAAAATAAAATTAAATTAAATAAAATAAAATAAAATAAAATAAAATCAAATAAAATAAAATTAAATAAAATAAAATAAAATAAAATAAAGTAAAGTAAAATAAAAAAAATAAAACAAAATAAAATAAAATAAAATTAAATAAAATAAAATAAAATAAAATAAAGTAAAATAAAATAAAATAAAATAAAATAAAATCAAATAAAATAAAATAAAATAAAATAAAATAAAATAAAATAAAGTAAAATAAAATAAAATAAAATAAAATAAAATAAAATAAAATAAAATAAAATAAAATAAAATAAAATAAAATAAAATAAAATAAAATAAAATAAAATAAAATAAAATAAAATAAAATAAAATAAAATAAAATAAAATAAAATAAAATAAAATAAAATAAAATAAAATAAAATAAAATAAAATAAAATAAAATAAAATAAAATAAAATAAAATAAAATAAAATAAAATAAAATAAATAAAATAAAATAAAATAAAATAAAATAAATTAAAATAAAGTAAAATAAAATAAAATAAAATAAAACAAAATTAAATAAAATGAAATGAAATGAAATGAAATAAAGTAAAATTAAATTAAACGAAAATGAAATGAAACAAAATAATAAAAAAATTCAACGAAAGAAAAAACGTATTTAATTAAGCAAAAAAATATGAGGAAATAAAATAAACTCCAAGATGAAATTAAAAAATTGTGCGAAGCAAAGAAGTCTAGATTCAGATGAGATCACGATTCAACTGCAACTGTTTTGCCGGCACTCACAGTTAGTTATACTATATTCCGTTTAATTCGCATTTCAATTTTTTTGCTCGTTATATTTTTGTTTTCGCCTTGTCTTTATTTTGCTTCTACTTTTTTCTCATATCGTGAACATTTTCTCGCAAAATTAGTTGCAAGTTGTGATTTAAAAAAAAAATATATATATATATATATGTAACCCATTTAGTTAATGTAGTGAAAATAAACACTACCTGCTTAAGTTCCTTTCAAATTTTAGCGCTTTTCTGCTTTGTTTTTAGTCTTTAGCAGCCTTTTTTATGTGTTTCCTAGCAAGTTCTGCGAGCTTTCATATTTATTTATGTATATTTTCATAGTTTACCTAGTTGTACATATTTACATGAGCATGTTTCGCTTAATTTTGGCTTTTTCAACTTCTGATTCCCTTAATGGGTTCGCATAAGTGCCAAATATTTCTTTATGTTAACACTTTAGTTGTTGTATGAAAGTATGCAGTTGAAAGCAGTCGCGGCACACAAGTAAATGTTATACACACAAACACACACAAAATCATAAACTGTGTGTGCGTAAACAAAAGTAATTTAGTTGCAAAATAAGCAAATTTAAAAACATTTTATATATAACAGCGTTGTAATGTGCTGAAAGTGAGTTTATAAGTAGTTGAGTAAACTGAGAGTTAAGTAGGTATTGTCTTTGAAAGGGGGACTTGTTTTAGCTGTTTTTTATAACCACAATTTTAGTGTTGCGCTAACAATAATCTTTTAAGTGGTCATGAAATAAAATTAAATAAAAAAATAAAATTAAATAGAAAAATTAAATAGAATAAGATAAAATTAAAGCAAATAAAAAAAAAAAAACAAAAAAAAATATATAAAATAACATAAAATTAAATAAAAATAAATTAAATTAAAAAAAATACTAAAGTAAATAAAAAATATAACAAAAAAGTATAATGAAAAAAAAAAAAATAAATAAATAAAAAAAAAAAAAAAAAAAATAAAATGTAATAAAAAAATAGAATAAAATATAATAAAATAAAATAAAACAAAATAAAATAAAATAAAATAAAATAAAACAAAATAAAATAAAATAAAATTAAATAAAATAAAAAAAAAAATAAAATAAAATAAAATAAAATAAAATAAAATAAAATAAAATAAAGTAAAATAACATAAAATAAAATAATATAAAATAAAATGTATGTATGTTATGAGTTTGTGGTCATTAATTTGAGAATCTTTGAAACTTTGGTGGACTTTTGACCGTTTGTGAATAATTTTTCTTAAATTATTCTATGTTTTTATTATTAGTGAACAAGATGGAAAAGTAACAACAATTACAAGCTACCAGATTACGTAATTTCGGCCTTGCTCAAGGGCACTTATCAAATGGCTTTGTGTTTAGAAATTTTTCATCACCTTTTGTTGGTCATCGAACCAAGAACCAAGGGGATTAGGAATTTCTAAGCCCGCAGTGTGTACCTCTTACACCAAGCTGCGTTGAGATTATTGCTAGCTTATATCCATCATGTTCACTTAGTATGTATTCATTTTATTTTGTTTGTTTGTTTTTATACTACCTTATCGACAACTAGAGCGACATCAATCGATCGCCATTTATACTAGCAGTGTCAAGGATTTTAGTGCACCCCGTGATCATTTTACTGACAGCTGCAGCTTATTTTCACAGGGTGGCTTTTTTCGCTGTGTCCTGCGATTAATATGTATGTATGTTATGAGTTTGTGGTCATTAATTTGAGAATCTTTGAAACTTTGGTGGACTTTTGACCGTTTGTGAATAATTTTTCTTAAATTATTCTATGTTTTTATTATTAGTGAACAAGATGGAAAAGTAACAACAATTACAAGCTACCAGATTACGTAATTTCGGCCTTGCTCAAGGGCACTTATCAAATGGCTTTGTGTTTAGAAATTTTTCATCACCTTTTGTTGGTCATCGAACCAAGAACCAAGGGGTTTAGGAATTTCTAAGCCCGCAGTGTGTACCTCTTACACCAAGCTGCGTTGAGATTATTGCTAGCTTATATCCATCATGTTCACTTAGTATGTATTCATTTTATTTTGTTTGTTTGTTTTTATACTACCTTATCGACAACTAGAGCGACATCAATCGACCGCCATTTATACTAGCAGTGTCAAGGATTTTAGTGCACCCCGTGATCATTTTTACTGACAGCTGCAGCTTATTTTCACAGGGTGGCTTTTTTCGCTGTGTCCTGCGATTAATATGTATGTATGTTATGAGTTTGTGGTCATTAATTTGAGAATCTTTGAAACTTTGGTGGACTTTTGACCGTTTGTGAATAATTTTTCTTAAATTATTCTATGTTTTTATTATTAGTGAACAAGATGGAAAAGTAACAACAATTACAAGCTACCAGATTACGTAATTTCGGCCTTGCTCAAGGGCACTTATCAAATGGCTTTGTGTTTAGAAATTTTTCATCACCTTTTGTTGGTCATCGAACCAAGAACCAAGGGGATTAGGAATTTCTAAGCCCGCAGTGTGTACCTCTTACACCAAGCTGCGTTGAGATTATTGCTAGCTTATATCCATCATGTTCACTTAGTATGTATTCATTTTATTTTGTTTGTTTGTTTTTATACTACCTTATCGACAACTAGAGCGACATCAATCGATCGCCATTTATACTAGCAGTGTCAAGGATTTTAGTGCACCCCGTGATCATTTTACTGACAGCTGCAGCTTATTTTCACAGGGTGGCTTTTTTCGCTGTGTCCTGCGATTAATATGTATGTATGTTATGAGTTTGTGGTCATTAATTTGAGAATCTTTGAAACTTTGGTGGACTTTTGACCGTTTGTGAATAATTTTTCTTAAATTATTCTATGTTTTTATTATTAGTGAACAAGATGGAAAAGTAACAACAATTACAAGCTACCAGATTACGTAATTTCGGCCTTGCTCAAGGGCACT
>CAXKVI010000062.1:70000-72620 GCA_964058755.1 Campiglossa producta | reverse complement strand
TTGTTGCTGACTTTAACATTTATGGCAATGTTAAATATTTCATAGTAACTTCAATTGACGCATGTCCAAATTATCATACTTTTTCACATCAGAATAAATCTGCGTACGTCATTTGCATTCGTAACGTCAATACTATTGATTTTGCTGCAAGCTGCAAAACAATAGCACAATCATGAAGCATTTTCACAAAATGATGTAGTGAATAGGACATGTATTGCACATATTTATCTATCTATGGATGCATGTGTGGGTACAGGGGAAAAAAATTGTGTTAGCAATTGAAGGATTTTTATATATAGGTATGTACAACTTAGTGGATACTTACTTTCGAAGTACTTATATTTGACATTATAAACTACTTGGAGCTAAAGGTTAAATTACAACAACAAATTAGTTTTGAATGTATTAGGAAAAATTTTAGAGCTTCTTGTTAAAAGCCTTATGATGAAAAAATTATTATCGCATAAGGACCAAAGAGCTGGTAAAAAGCATGCATCAGCTCTTATGCAGAATATGGTCAGACGAGTGCATGCCTCCAGATTGGAATTTAAGTGTGCTCTGCCCAATCCACAAGAAAGGCGATCCCGCTAACCGCACCAACTACCGCGGAATCAGCCTTCTTAATATTGCGTATAAGGTTCTTTCTAGCGTATTGTGTGAAAGACTGAAGCCCATCGTAGACAAGCTGATTGGACCTTATCAGTGTGGCTTTAGACCTGGTAAGTCTACCATCGACCAGATTTTCACGATACGCCAAATCCTGGAGAAGACCCATGATAAAAGAATCGACACACACCATCTCTTTGTCGATTTCAAAGCCGCTTTTGACAGCGCAAAAAGGAGTTGCCTGTATGCCGCCATGTCTGAATTTGACTTCCCTGCAAAGCTTATACGGCTTTGCCAAATGACGTTGAGCAATACTAACAGCTCCGTCAGAGTCGGGAAGGACCTCTCTGAGCCATTTGAAACCAAACGAGGCTTCAGACAGGGCGACTCCCTTTCGTGCGATTTCTTCAACCTGATGCTGGAGAAGATAATTCGAGCAGCAGAGCTAAACCGCAATGGTACAATCTTTTACAAGAGCGTGCAATTGCTGGCGTATGCCGATGATATTGATATCATTGGCCTTAACAACCGCGCCGTAAGCGCTGCCTTCTCTGGACTGGATAAAGAAGCGAAAAAAGTGGGTCTTGCGGTCAACGAGGACAAGACGAAGTATTTGCTGTCATCAAAGAAAGAATCGGCGCACCTGCGCCTTGGCAGCCACGTCACTGTTGATAGTTACAAATTTGAAACTGTGAGGGACTTCGTCTATTTGGGAACCAGCATTAACACCGAAAATAATATCAGTCTAGAAATCCAACGGAGAATCACTCTTGCGAACAAGTGCTACTTTGGACTGAGTAGGCAATTGAGAAGTAAAGTCCTCTCTCGAAGAACAAAGATCGCGCTCTATAAGTCTCTCATCATACCTGTCCTGATGTATGGCTCAGATTCATGGAAAATGTCAAGGGAAGATGAGATGGCCCTTGGAGTATTTGAGAGAAAAGTTCTCCGGAAGATTTATGGTCCTTCCCGTGATGCCGACGGCGAGTATCGAAGGAGATTTAACGATGAGCTGTACGAGCTTTACGCAGATCTGACCATAGTCCAGCGAATTAAAGCCCAAAGGCTCCGCTGGCTGGGTCATGTTATGCTAATGGACAAAGAAGCTCCAGCCCAGAAGGTTTTCCAATCGTCACCCGAATTCGGCAGCAGAGGAAGGGGGAGGCCTCGACTGAGATGGAAACAACAGGTGGAGGATGACTTGAACTCCCTTGGGGTTTCCAATTGGCGTCAGTTATCGCTAAAAAGGAATGACTGGCGTGCTTTGATAGGCGACGGCCAAAATCGCTTAGGCGGTTAAGCGCCAATAAATGATGATGATAAGGACCAAATGTTTTGGTGGGTTCCCGAATAAACTACAATAATGGCGGCTATATTCGAACATACATATGTATATACCTGTGGCTGTTATAATTTTAACGAATGACATCTATTGATGTGGAAATTTTTGACGTTTTCCTAGAATAAATGTGCTCTTAAATCATAAATAAATGAAATGTGTTTACCGATTTGAGAATTTGTGTAAGTTTGTTATACCATTACAATTATGCTGCGAATTCGAAATAAAATAAAATAAAATAAAATAAAATAAAATAAAATAAAATAAAATAAAATAAAATAAAATAAAATAAAATAAAATAAAATAAAATAAAATAAAATAAAATAAAATAAAATAAAATAAAATAAAATAAAATAAAATAAAATAAAATAAAATAAAATAAAATAAAATAAAATAAAATAAAATAAAATAAAATAAAATAAAATAAAATAAAATAAAATAAAATAAAATAAAATAAAATAAAATAAAATAAAATAAAATAAAATAAAATAAAATAAAATAAAATAAAATAAAATAAAATAAAATAAAATAAAATAAAATAAAATAAAATAAAATAAAATAAAATAAAATAAAATAAAATAAAATAAAATAAAATAAAATAAAATAAAATAAAATAAAATAAAATAAAATAAAATAAAATAAAATAAAATAAAATAAAATAAAATAAAATAAAAT
>CAXKVI010000062.1:55000-67500 GCA_964058755.1 Campiglossa producta | reverse complement strand
TGACTGACGACCATCCTGGCACCATTTATAAGTCCTTCTTTGGTATTAAGATTACTAATCAACATTACGATTGCATTTTTCTTCAAATTTAGTTTATGTGGATAATATTCGGCATTATAAGTTTCATATTTTCGACTGTATCACAACTTAGATAAACTTTACTATCCCAGGGTAATAATTTTGATACTATACACTCATTAAAAGTTGAGCATTCGTCATCAAATAGCTGTGGAGTAAAAATTTGATAAGTTACTGTCATTTATTTCATTTGTGCGGTAAACCTTAGCAATTAGGCTATCATAATCAGCGTAGTATTATCGTAGTATTTTAATAGTATCCTCGGATATTTCATGTTGGATTTCTGAGACACTATTTCCCAGTGTATAATAAAAGATCCAATAAGAAACATCCATAAAAGATTTTCAATTAACAAATAGAATCAACTGCACTTGTTGTGAGAAAGAATAAGAAAAATATTCGCAACAGGTGTTTAGCAGACTTTCACCACTGGCAATAACCCGCCCGCGCGCCATCTACATTTGAAATTTGAAAAGAATGTCTATTAACCATTGTCTTTTTTTAATCAAAATCAAAGACATTTCTCTTCAAATTTTTAATGTAGATGGCGCGCTTCTGAGTTTGTTTCCCGGCGGGGAAAAACAAACGATGTTGCTTAAATCATGAATTGGGGATTTTATAGCCAAAAAGCATTGGTATTTGTTTCCTTTAGGGGTCAACTGCAAAAAAATTTTAAAAAATTATGGGAGAGGGATCAAAAAACGTGTATTGGTCGCAGCGTCACGAATCCCGGAGCGCTTTTTTTAATTTTTTGTTTCAGTGAAAAATTATGATCAAAATCCCGAAAGAGGATCCAAGTCCGATTCCAATTCGGATCGGGATCCATGGTATTTGTGTGCAGAACACCTTTCCAAGTTGCTTATAAACTAACACATTTAGGACATTTTTAGGGACGGCCTAATGTGATTACAACAACTACATGAAAACTTGCAACTTTGATTGCAAATAACCCCTAAAGGAAACAAATACCAAACCATTTCGAAATTACATTGGCAGACGGAAAATCCCCGAAAAAGGGCGATATCCCCGATTCTGGCAACACCGCTCTGAAGTCTGATGAATGTCAGTCACAATAGCGTTGCAGTACAAATTTATTTTTTTTTGTGAATTCACAATGGTTTATTTAAATAAATTAATTTTTATAAAATACGCTTAAACAAAAGCAATCCGCTAATTAATATATGGTTTCGCATGTAGAGCTAACCCCCACCTTTAATACGATACCTTATTTATTAATATTGGCTTCAATTGAGAGCAGAAAATTAGGAGCAAACACAAAACGACCTTACAGAAATAATATATGTATCTGACTTTGTTTTATATTATTTTATTTAATTTTATTTTATTTTATTTAATTTTATTTTATTTTATTTTATTTTATTTTATTTTATTTTATTTTATTTTATTTTATTTTATTTTATTTTATTTTATTTTATTTTATTTTATTTTATTTTATTTTATTTTATTTTATTTTATTTTATTTTATTTTATTTTATTTTATTTTATTTTATTTTATTTTATTTTATTTTATTTTATTTTATTTTATTTTATTTTATTTTATTTTATTTTATTTTCTTTTGTTTTATTTTATTTTATTTTATTTTATTTTATTTTATTTTATTTTATTTTATTTTATTTTATTTTATTTTATTTTATTTTATTTTATTTTTTTTTATTTTATTTTATTTTATTTTATTTTATTTTATTTTATTTTATTTTATTTTATTTTATTTTATTTTAATTTTATTTTCTTTTGTTTTATTTTATTTTATTTCATTTTCTTTTGTTTTATTTAATTTATCTTCATTTCCTTTTAACTTTTTGGTTTTAAAACTGCTTCTGTTTGCCAGGAGTACACCCTGTATCAGCATGTTATATAAAATATTTGTATATAGAAAATCTAGGAAACGGTGCCATAGATTCACTTAATATATGAGTGATCCAACTTATATGAGTAGCTATGTTAATTATACCTTTGCGCTGCTAACTTTCAACATAATACCACACATGGCATTTGTCATAAAGATATATGTATACGAACATATACATATGTATGTATATAACATGAAACTTCTAGCAGCAGACTTTATGATTATTAAATCCTTTTTTTTCTTTCTCAACTTGTTTTTTAATTTTGTTATTATTTTCGCTCTTGAGCTCAAGCTAGCAAACGTCAATTTGTTGAGGCTTTACTTTGAATTTTACTCATATAAACACACTTAGATACATAGAGGTGCATATTCCCATGAGCGCTTGTTTGCGTTATAAGCTAAAGCTTTTATATGTATGTAGTTACCTTCATGTGTGTAGCAGTTTTTCGTAGTCATAAAACCATTAAATAATATTAAACTTTTAATTGCTTACGCATACTGTGTGCATATTACTTTTGTACACAAACGTATGTATGTTCTTACCCCCCTTTTATGTACTGCAACTTTTATGATGCCCTCAACCACACATACAATAAATGTCAGCTTCAGGTAAAAGTATGTACATACAACATGGGTATGTTGCAAAAGCCTTTACTAAAAGACTTTCTTTGAAGAACATTACCATTTGAAAAAAAAAAAATGTTACTTTCCTTGCTACCTTTGTTTTATTCTCTTAAAGTTTTATGCCTAACTCACGGCAATTGTACTGACAGCGAGCTGATTTTCTTTGAAGAACTTTTTTATAAGTATTTGTGTGTGTGCTTTCACGTTGCAAGGTGTGAAACTATGAAAATGTTCATCATACGCCATGGTGCTCAGTTTTATATAAATTTGTTTTTTTTTTAGGTAGTTTCAACGCTTTCTTATTTCTTTATGCAAGTGTATGTGTGTGTATACTTCTTGGCGAAAATTTAATTGTCAAACGTCGCTTTAGGTATACACACACACATACATTTATATATGTAGTTTTTTAAGTACTTTGCACTGATTGTTTGAGTGACTCGCTACTCGATGGCAGTTTGACTACCTAAGTGTTGGGTCGGTTACTTGCTTGGCTGGTTGGTTGGTAGCAACATCTTATGTAAATGCAATAATAAAGTTATTAAAAGTGTCATAACAACTCAAGTTGAAATTTCTTGACTTACGTTAAAAAGTAGCAGATGGATGTAGAAAATTTACTAAAGAAAACATATTTAAAATATAATAAATTTAGGTGTGGATGTATGTGTGCTGGAACCGTATCAAAAAGTTTAAGTTCGTCGTACTTTACATAATCTGAAATGTTTTGTAAAACTTTTCAAATAAATTGTATTAATGAGCGAAGGTGGAATGAAATTTGAGGAATTACCCTTGAAAACTATAACAAAAAAAAAAATTGTGACCAAATATTCATCAAAAAACATCCCATGTTTTTACAAAGAAGTACTCCATTGTATTGGTGCTATCAAAACAAGCCTTTTAATAATGGCCTAGGTGTGCCTCTGCGGCAGCCACTTGAACCTAACCTAACTCCATTGTAATGAACCTAAATAATCAAAAGCTGTCCTACCTGAAAAAAATATTGCTTCCGTCGAACTAAAAATAATAAAAATAATATAGAAGGGTTGACCAGAAATTTATATTTTCAAAGTTCCTTGTAAAACTCTTTAATGTAAGCGACGGGATATTACATTTTTATTAAAAGCATACGGTCTATTCCAAATACAAATCAAGTTAGAAGGGTTCTAAATGGTATGAGCTCTGGCAGAGCGATAAATGAAGAGCGGAAAAATAAAAACGTGGACTTGAATATACACTAGCGCTCATCCAAATATGTTCACTTTTTCGTAAAAAAAAAATAAACTGAAAAAAAAAAAAAAAAAAAATATAATGAAAAAAAAAAAAAGAAAAAAACAAATAAAATAAAATAAAATAAAATAAAATAAACTCTTTATTGCTTTTAACTTGTAGTCTATTGCTGTAAATACTGACGGTATTGTGAAGCAATTTTCGGGATTGAAACATATGTCGGCTTGTCTGGTTCCTGCAGCGCGTAGGTAAATTTTTCTCAAAAAACACATTTTCATAAAGTAAAATAAAATAAAATAAAATAAAATAAAATAAAATAAAATAAAATAAAATAAAATAAAATAAAATAAAATAAAATAAAATAAAATAAAATAAAATAAAATAAAATAAAATAAATTAAAATAAAATAAAATAAAATAAAATAAAATAAAATAAAATAAAATAAAATAAAATAAAATAAAATAAAATAAAATAAAATAAAATAAAATAAAATAAAATAAAATAAAATAAAATAAAATAAAATAAAATAAAATAAAATAAAATAAAATAAAATAAAATAAAATAAAATAAAATAAAATAAAACAAAATAAAATAAAATAAAATAAAATAAAATAAAATAAAATAAAATAAAATGAAATAAAATAAAATAAAATAAAATAAAATAAAATAAAATAAAATAAAATAAAATAAAATAAAATAAAATAAAATAAAATAAAATAAAATAAAATAAAATAAAATAAAATAAAATAAAATAAAATAAAATAAAATAAAATAAAATAAAATAAAATAAAATAAAATAAAATAAAATAAAATAAAATAAAATAAAATAAAATAAAATAAAATAAAATAAAATAAAATAAAATAAAATAAAATAAAATAAAATAAAATAAAATAAAATAAAATAAAATAAAATAAAATAAAATAAAATAAAATAAAATAAAATAAAATAAAATAAAATAAAATAAAATAAAATAAAATAAAATAAAATAAAATAAAATAAAATAAAATAAAATAAAATAAAATAAAATAAAATAAAATAAAATAAAATAAAATAAAATAAAATAAAATAAAATAAAATAAAATAAAATAAAATAAAATAAAATAAAATAAAATAAAATAAAATAAAATAAAATAAAATAAAATAAAATAAAATAAAAAAAAATTAAAAAAAATAAAAGAAAAAAAAAATAAAAAATAAAAAGAAATAAAATAAATTAATAAAAAAAAAAATAAAAAATAAAAAAAAAAGAAATAAAATAAAAAAATAAAGTTAAATAAAACTACAAAAAATATATAAAATAAAATTAAATTAAGTTCTTTTAATAAATACAAAGTAAGGCTACCTTTTTAAGATGACCTAACGTGTACATGTTCGTTTTAGGCAAAAATTCGCTCTCACTTTACATGCTCATACATACATATGTATGCATTACTGTTTATGATCGTATGTGAATTTGACAGCTTTATTGTGTTAGCACCATTAAACGAGCTTTAAAACTTTTGACAGCTGATGGCAATTGGATGACAATGTATTTAAATTGGAAGCGACTTTTGAGCGTTAAAATATGCGCATATGTAACAGTGACGACTAAAATATACATGCATGTAAACGGGTGTAAAACGGTGGAGTAATTTTTGATGCAAACTATTTTACAATTTGTGTCGCGCGTTTGAAGCTACTAAATTTCGGCTCAGACCAAAGTTCAGTTTGATGGTGGTACACAAGGCACAAATTTCTGATTTCTATCAAACAAAACTAATCGCCCAAGACAGGGTACGATAAAAACTAAACAATTATCGAATACAGAAAATAAAACTGACTTTATATTTTTTGGGAGTCAATATATTTATAATGGTTAGATAAATGAAAAAAAGTGCAGAAGAACTTTTTTGTAAAGCGTTAAATTTGTTATTTAAATATCTAAAATGCATTCATAATATTTTGTTTGTTTTTAGCTACAAAAATTTTCGCATAATCGCACGGATGGGAGAAATTTGTCTGCTTACGACCTTGAATAACTTTTAGTGATCACATTAATGAAAAAAACTATTCTAGACCTTTTTTGTAGAGCGTTCAATTTCCTCAAAATGCTGTTGCAAAAGTTGGCCATACTATTTTTGGTTGAGAAGATATGTTCAAAATGAAAAACTACTTGCCTACTCTGATACACGTACATACATACATACATTACCCCCTCCAGTACAGATTAGAAGAAAAAATTTCATTGAAGACATCACCAAATCTATAGTAGGAATCGATAGTGTGATGAGGTCATATTCTTGGAAGTTCCTCTACCGATGACAATACCAGGAATAACGAAATACTAAAATCAGCATATCGGATCTCTCCGCTCCATACAGTTGTTTAAATACAGTTTTAGAGAATTGTGACATAACTTTCGTGATTAAAAACAGACAAGCAATTTCCCTAAAAATGAATGACCGTATCACAGCTTGTGACAGTTGAACCTACTTTTAATAACTAATTAAAGTGCAAAGGTCGTACACTCTCCAATATTTTTTTTTTTTGCACAAACGAATCCGTTGAGTGCTATTAGGACATTTTGATACAGAACGAAGGACATATGAAATAGAAAAATGGGAGATATCAAATGAGTGTACGTGTGTATGTAAATGCACACACATCCCTATACGAGTGTTAGTATTATTGCTCGTCAATAAAATTGATTTATTACAGCAAATCATTATTTGCACAAAAGCGATGCATACAAAGGACGACAGCAGCTGACAGTAGACAAATGTATTTCTATATGTCATTGTATACTTATAGGCGTAAAAGATAATTTGTCTACGACTGATGCTTCCAGCAAATGCACAACTACAAAGGCGTTGGCCATGTCTAACGCCTGTCTATTTAACAAAGCATCATACAGCATGCTGGAGAGACAGAGAGGGAGAGTGTGTGTGCATAAAACCCTGGCAAATTTACTGTGAAAATTGTATAATACACACACACACTTACATATCCAGCATCATACATTTAGGCGCGTGTGCTTTGTGCCCGCTTTTATACGCTTCGTTACACAAGCAGCACGACAGTTAATAAAATTGTGAAGCAAACATATTTGTGTCATGAACCAGCAGCACAACGGAAGGCATCAGCAACAACAACAACAAGATGAAATAGCAGCAAAGCAATAGTAAACGATATTAAACATTAACTGCGATTTTGCTCCACACACATTTTCCAAAAACGATGTCAAAAATCGTAGAAAAAAATTCAAAAAAAGTTGAAAAAGGAATATAAAAAAATTCTGAAGAAGATGGTCAAAATGCAGGCAATTTTTTCTTGTGATCTCATGATTGCTGTCTTGCCTAATCTGACGCCTCTTTCACTGCTGACAATTTGTGTGAATCACTTGGTGTCACACTCGCATACAAACAAGACAGATAAATTTGGTGAATTTTTTTAGGGATTACACATGGAAGGAGCGTATGCATGTGGAAATACATATGTGCGTGTGTGTTAAATTACAAGAGCCAGGCACTTCGCTTCGTGGATTGAACTGTCAAGCTGAAAGCTGAATTTAATTTTTGATAACATTTTTTTAACATACGTGCCAAACTCTAAGAGAATCGGGTCTTAAATACATTGAATCCAGTCTCATCTAGCGGGAAACTTATAGCCTACATTGAGTGGACTTATCCTGGAATTTAAGAGCTATTTTTCGACAAAAAAAAACCGCTATGCACCAAAAACTATCCTGACAAAGTTTTTTGAAATTCGAACCACGGCAACCCGTGCCAACTTGTACCTGTAGTGATTAGTAAAATCTTACTGCATTCCATAACGTGTCCGTGGGCTAAGTAGGTAATTGAGAAGTAAAGTCTTCTATCGAAGAACAAAAACTACAATATATAAGGCCCGGTTTAGTTTAAATGGCCAATTTGTATGAGACTAACTCTAAATGGGCCTAAGTCATTTATCTTACCCGTCTTGCTATATGGTGCAGAGGCATGGACACTGACAGCATCTGATGAGGCGGATTTGGGAGTATTCGAGAGAAAATTCTTCGAAAGATTTGCGGATCCCTAAAAAAAGAAGGTATAATGATGAGCTGTATGAGCTTTACGCAGACGTCGACATAATTCAACGGAATAAAATACAGCGGCTTCGCTGGCTAGGACACGTGGTGCGAATGAACGAAGACGCTGCGGCCCAGAACGTATTCTTATCGGCACCCGCCGGTGGAAGTAGAGGAAGAGAGAGATCTGAAAACACGCGGTGTTTCTAGTTGGCGCCAGTTGGCGCAACAAAGAACTGACTGGCGTAACATGTTGGACGGCCAAAATCGTCGAGGCGGTTAAAGGCTATTTTAAGTAAGTAAGTACCAGGAGATGGACAGATGATATACTAGAAACAATATGCATATCCAATGAAAGGTGTTCATAAGGTCCTGAACGTAGTGTAAGTTTTATTTCGATGTGTCAATACGTTTCGGAGTTATAAACCAAAATATGAATAAAATTTATCTGAACTTTTCTTACTTGAATAACAAAATGTCACTCATACGCCGTGTATGAATTATATAAAGTGCACTATAATTACAAAGTTTCAAATTAAACACAATTACTTTTCCAATAATACATATTGTTACGCAATCTACTAAAATACTTTTAAAATTCCAATGTCCTTTTTCTTGTGAACACGTTTTTCTATATCCTGGTGAAGAACCCCGTTGTCCTTATACAAATTCGAAGGAAGAGTTTTGTTACACGGTCTCTCATGTTTGGGCAAAATATTAAAATTATTTTATTTTTGAAGCCTTAATATAGTTTTTTTGCGAACGTAGTAAAAGCTGCTAAATAAAAATCAGCACGGGTTACCGGTATCGTAAGAACAAACAAAAAAAAACTCCCCTATGTAGTGGGCATACTATCAAATTTCGAAGCAAAATCTTTTTCGATACATTTTTGGCACGCTCTAATATACCCCCATATTCATATTCATCAAAAATAAGAAAACAGATCCGTAGTTGCAAATTTCTGTGAAAATGTAATTTTAATAACCTTTTCTGTTTTTATTCTATGTATAAAGGGGATAGAATATAAATAAGTGTTTTAAATTAAACACTCTGATATTTTCGTTTTTTTTTTTTTTAATTCAAATTTGTATTTCGTTCACTTTTTTTTAGCCGTTGCTTTTATCAAATGTTATTTTTTCAGCTCTTCAATCGCGCTTTGCAGCATGATTTTTCGATGATTAAGCTATTCAATTTGTGAAAAATCATGTGTCGTCGTGTTACTTTTTTTGGCTACATAAAACTCATAATTATTGTTTCAAGTGTCTCATTTTAGCTGCGAAATCTGGTTGATGAATAGACTACATTTATGTTTTTTTTTTTGCATTGCGGGTTCATAGGTTGACGCGCTGTTTTAATAAATTTGTTTTCATTCAATTAATTTAATTTTTTGAATTTAACTTCGTAGACGGTGATGCAAAGTTTTTACTGCAAGTGAAATTTGAATGACCCTAAAATTATCCCAAAATGATAAACCAAAAATTATTCCAAAATGATCCAAAAATGTTTATTAAATGGCCCCAAAATGATTCCAAAATGACCCCAAAAACACCCTTAAATGTACCCGAAATGATCCGAAAATGACCCCCAAAATGATCCCAAAATTATCCTAAAATAATCCCAAAATGATCCAAAAATTACTCCAAAAATGATCCCAAAATAATCCTAAAATAACTCCAAAATGATCCGAAATGGCCCCGAAATTGTCCCAAATTAATTCAAAATTGAACCCAAAATAATCTCAAAATAGCCCTAAAATTATCCCAAAGTGACCCCTAAATGATCACAAAAAAAAAAAAAAAAAAAAAAACTAATGGCGGCGAAATACCAACAGGTTATCATAACCTCTAACGAGATTTTTAGCCGAGCTTCTCTTTCCAACCTGTGGTGTGTTGCTTTTGAGTTTTTCCTACAAGTTGGCGGGACCTGCAGTTTTTTGCCGACTCCGAACGGCACTTGCAAAGCAAATGAATTTTTTGCTGAGAAGCTTCACATGGCAGAAATACACCCGGAGAGTTTGCCAAACTACTGCCGAGGGGCGACCCCGTTTAGAAAAATTATTTTTCTAAATCATTTTTGATGTTACTTTTGTCGGGCATCGAACCGCCACGACTTGGTGTAGAAGGCCGAACACTTAACCGCTTCACCACGGCGGTCGCCACAATGGTCCTTAAATAATCCAAATATGATCCCAAAAATATACAATACAAATACAATACGGTAAAACGGTAACCCTGGGCGGCAACCCTCCTTGCAAAATATTTTAGTTGGTATGTCGGCGAAAATACCTTTCATCTGAAACCCATATTGGCATATCTCGCTCCATAATTTAAAAAGATTTGAGTTAGGTGACAACTCCGTACACCCCCAAGTCGCAACCCAAAAGTGGATAGCCTTAGAATCAATCATACCATCTCTATGTCAAATTTCATCCCAATCGGTCAAGCGGTTCTCGAGATAGTACCGGATATACAAATATACTGCGGTAAGGTGGCAACCCTACTTGAAAATATTTAGTTGGCATGTCGCTGAAAATACCTTTCATTTGATACCCATATTGGGATATCTTGCTACAAAATTAAAAAAAAATTATGATAGGTGGCAACCCCTAAGTGGATAGTCTTAGAATCAATCATACTACCTATATTCAATATTTTATCCAAATCGGTCAAGCGGTTCCCGAGATTGTCCAGATATACAAATATACATACTGAAGTGTGTTAGTCTTCGACGCAGAGAACGAAGTGTGTTAGTTTTCGACGCAGAAAACTGAGGTGTGTTAGTGTTCCACGCAGAGAACGAAGAGTGTTAGTCTTCGACGCAGAAAACTGAAGTGTGTTGGTCTTCCACACAGAGAACGAAGAGTGTTAGTCTTCGACGCAGAAAACTGAGGTGTGTTAGTGTTCCACGCAGAGAACGAAGAGTGTTAGTCTTCGACGCAGAAAACGAAGAGTGTTAGTCTTCGACGCAGAAAACTGAAGTGTGTTAGTCTTCCAAGCAGAGAACGCATATCGGCCAATATCTCGGGCACGGATGAAGCGATTTGTACCAAATTTGGCATATATGTAGAAAGAATGCTTCATTCTAAGACTTTATACATGGAAGTTGGCCTTTTTGGGCGGTGTACAGGGTTGCCAACTGTCCGAACTTTTTTTAAAATATTAAACAAAATACGGATAAAAATCTTGATTTATTTTATTTTATTACTTTATTGTATTTGCCGCGGCTACTCATTGTAACAAATTTATGTACAAGTTTTTCCCTACGAATATAAGTTACAACTATGAAATTATAATAACTTTCAAACCGTCAACGACAATTTTGTAACGTAATACTTAACATTTGTACAAACGAGCATAACAAAATCCCTGCTGACTTTTGTGCCAGCACTTTGCTTTTACTCGCTTACAAACAATCCCAATCATGATCAGTAGTGTAACTGGCATATGTAATCTTCATTTAGTAACACCTTCATGTCAATGTGTCTTAGCGTAAGGAAGCAATAAAGTATAAAATACTATTAAATTGCTACGAGCATAGGAAGATGCGTGACAAAGTGATTGAAGTATATTGGGAGGTAAACGCTCTAATATGTTCAACATTTTATTTTACAAGTTGTTCTCGTATCATGACTGTGTGCGACTAAAGAGAATAGAGCAGGTTAGCTGTTACATGTACGGTTAGAAAATGAATAGTGACAGCAAAGGAAACATGAAAATTTGTGTTGCTAATGCGTGAACGTTTAGCTGGTCATACATGCTGTGCAGTAAACGAAGCAAGGTAGTAGACTTTGAATGAATGAAGAAAAAAAAAAAAAAAAAAAAAATTAAAAAAAAAATTAAATAAGAAAAAGAAAAAAAAATAAAAAAGATAAAATAAGAAAAAGAAAAAAAAAAATAAAAAATTTTTTAAATAAAAAAAGTTTCAGAAAATAAAAAAAAAACTAAAAAAAAAAAAATAGAAAAAATAAATAAAAAGAAAACAAAAAAAAAACACATAAATTATAACAAAAACAAAATGATGGAAAAAGAAATAATATAAATTACAGTAGGATGATATGAAATATCTAAAACAAAGAATCAAATGAAATTAAAGCAATTTAAACCTTATAAGTAGATATGTAAGCCCATTGTATGGTTTATGAGATACAGCACGTTACATAGCAGTATCTACATTAGTACATATGTGCATATGTATATGGAAATGTGGTGCACTTTCAAGTGGGGAGCCTTTGTAAATACGCGGTGGTTTCAGATCTCAAATAAGATGTCTTTATGTTTATATAGTGTCACGTTTACGTAATGTTTACACTCAAACACACTCACACATGCACAGAAATAAAATATTTTAATCTTCCATATTCGATAAACATTATTTATTTTCGTATTACACTCAGCTGATGAATTTTTCTCTGTAGCTGAGCAGTTTGAGATCTCGACGCTTAACAAACCTCCGCCTTTCAAACACTCGGCAAATTTAATCCGCGCGTTATGCGGATGCGCCCCTCGTGTCGGTCGGGCGGGATGGTGGGTAAAATCCGTTGGGCATAATAATAATAATAATAATAATAATAATTATTCGATTGAGATTTACCTATCTTAACTACAAACCAAATCAATGTAAGTGTGTGCCCTTTATTTATCTACATATTTCCAAAATC
>CAXKVI010000062.1:15000-50000 GCA_964058755.1 Campiglossa producta | reverse complement strand
ACCGTTAGTTAGTTTTGTATTTGGTTCAAGTTAAAGTTTCTACTCTGGTTACAATTTCATTTCAAACTATGATATCAGTTTCCGGCGAGGTTCGGTTTCGGGTTCCGGATTGGAATTCGGGTTCGATTCCAATTACATTTTTGATTCTAGCCAAGGTTACCATTCTTGTTTCAGTTCAATTCCAGTTAAAATTATGATGTCATTTTCTGACGAGCTTCGGTTTCGATTCCGGTTCCCGATTCGGTTTCTATTCCAATTTCGTATTTGTGTCCAGTTATGGTTTCCATTCTGGTTTCGGTTCATTACCATTTATAATTACGTATGATGTCATTTTATGGCGATATGGTTTCAATTCCCGTCCTGGATTCGGTTTCGGATTCGAACTCCATTTTGTCTTCGTTGTAATTGGCTAGTTTGTTTTGTTTTCGGTTCTAGTTACAGTTTCAACTCTGGTTACAATTCTAGCTAAAGTTATGATGCCAATTTCTTGCAAAGTTCAGTTTCTGTTCTGGTTTCGGACTCGGACTGCGGTTCGGTTCTGTTTTCTTTCTTTCTCTGGCGAGGTTCGGTTTAGATTCTGGTTCCGAAATCTGGTTCGATATCGATTTCGTATTTTTCTCCCGTCAAGGTTTTTACCCTGATTTCGGTTCAATTCCAGGGAAAAATTATGACATCATTTTCTGGTGAAGTTCGGCTTCAGTTCCGGTTTCGAGTTCGGTTTCGGTTTCGAGTTCGGGTTCGGTTTCGAGTTCGGGTTCGGTTCTGTTTTCTTATTTGGTTCCAATCATGTTTGTTTTTTCGATTCCAGCTTAGATTGCTATTTTTTACGGAGTTCCATTTCGATACCAGTACCGAGTTCGGTTTTGGTTCAAGATTTGAGTTCTAATAAGGTTTCAAGCTCTATTCTGGTTTCTACTTTCGTCCCACTTATTTTGACCGCTTTAACCTGTTTTTAAGTTAAACAAATAAAGCGTCATAAAACTACGACGGAATACCCGCTTAAAAATTGTTCTCATAAAACTTAGCATACAATAATTGCTACTGGGACACAATTTATATCTCTCACTTTGCACCTCTGTAAATGTGAATGCCTCATCACATGAAGTTGTAGTTTTAGTTGGAATCCCTATTCACGTAATACTACGTAAGTTTGTGCTGACGTCTACGTTTCTTTCTCTTTTACTTTGGTAATTATCAACAGCTTTGCTAATTCTTTCATCAAATGACACTGACAGTTAGCCAACAAGAATAGCAAAAATGTAGCTTCAATGTACATACATGTAGAAATGTATTTGTGCGTAGGTATGTTATGTATGTGTGCGCCTGCCTTTGCCGCAGAGATTTTGCCTGAAGCTTGAAGCTCCAACGCAACAACTAATTTCTGTCATTTTTGCGTGCTTAAGCCAGCTAAGAGTTCTTTGTTGTTTTTCATCGCTCTTCACCAGCCACCATACATACATAACTACTAACATGGCTGAAATAGCTTAGATGATGTCGACAACGACAGCGCTAATATCTTAATCACATTGGGTGTTGCCTAGTCGAGAAGAAATTAATGTGCGTGTAATATTTATTTGAGTTACGTATACGCCCCGGTGGCTGTTAAAATAATAAATTGACACAACTATTGTGTTTGAGAGAAAAAGAGCAAGACGTTAACACAGACTAAACAAAAGAAAATTGACTTCATTTCAATTAAAAATGACAGCAAAATTAAGCAGTTACTATTTGAAAAGTGATTAATACATTTTTAGATACAAAGCTAACGACTTTCTATAATTCGCAGAAAATTGTGATTGATAAGTTAAATTAAAATCGTCATGATGGCAATGTTTTAGAAGCAAAATTTTGAAAATTTGTAAATACTTAGACAAAGTTGTTATTGTCTCTTTGGATTACATGGGTTGCAAATTAGTTCTAATATCGATTTAATTAGCGCTAAAAGAAGACATATTTCGAATTTATTAGCTTTTGAAGGCATTATTATCTTACAACTTTGAACGAGTTAAACTTGTACATATATATAATTGTATATTTGTGTATTTGTATATCCGGTCCATCTCGGGAACCGCTTGACCAATTTGGATAAAATTTTAAATATAGATAGTTGGATTGATTCTAAGACTATCCACTTGGGGGTTTTGGATCAGTTTAGGGTCGTTTTGGTGTTCAATTTCGGATCATTTCGGATACATTTAAGGGTCTTTTTGGTATCATTTTGGGTAAGTAAAGTTAGCGCTAAATTGATAGCGCTGAGCAAGCTCGACCACCCTGTACTGTTTTTTAATGAAGTTATTTTAACACTTGATTTAAAGCCTACAATTACATATATTTCACTTTCTATTGATAAATTTCAATATCTCCAATGGTTTCGAAGATAACTATATATATCGTAAAATAGAGAAGAAAATGGCGAAAGATAAGTAAGTTAGGGAGGTCTACTAGTGAGCGGTAGAACGCCTGCCGAGCATGCTAAAAAATTTTAGTACACATTCTTTGGTTTGACGGTTAATATGTAAGTGCGTTAAAATGTAAGCAGATTTCATAGATTTATCCTAAAATGTGAGAAGAAAATTCAGAAGGGTTAGGAAGGTGCGTTAAAATTTGAAAAGGGTGGGATAACGTCTGCCCTTCCTAATAAAAAATTTTAATACATACTAAATTTTTGGCACAAAATTTTAATTGCTAAATTCTATTACTTATTTTTGTACCCAATTTTAAGTACTAAAATTTTAGTACTCAAGTTTAAAAAATAAATGTTTAGTCAAACTTTTTATCAGATGGGTGGGGGGGGGGGGGGGGGGGTATGTATTTACAGTACTTAGTTTATAGGCCTAAATAGTAAGAGAGAAATTGTAAGTTCAGTTACAAATTTTAGTACTACAGTTTTACTTCTAACATTTTTAGTACTACGTTCTACGTACTAAATATTTGCACAATGTGTTAGTACTAATTTGTTGGTACTAAAATTTGGATTGACAATTTCAGTACTATTTTTTTGTATTTTGTACTACAGTCTAAGAACTAAATCTATACACAAGTTATCTATTGTTTTGAAGTGGCTGCCAAAGAGGCACAATTAGGTACCCAACATTTATAGCCTACTTTATTTTACTCAGTACGCAATTTTTAATACTATATAGTAAGATCAAATTTGTTAGTATGGTATACAAATTTTGGTACTAATTTTTACTACTAAAATTTTTAATAACACTTTTTAAGTACTTTATATTTACACAATGTGTTAGTTCTAATTTGTTGGTAATACGTTTTTGGTACTGCAGTTGTAGGACTAAATTTTAATACTCATAATTTTGTAACCAATTTTTAGTACCAAATTTGAAGATATTAATTTTCGATACTATTTAAAAAAAAAGTCGTCCAAATTCATAGCTGACATGTTAAAACATTTTCTCTATCTAGCCTTAAACCCAGTAATAACCTATCCTTAGGTCAAATATCTGACTCAACATTTTTTTTGCCAATGCGCTTAGTTAAAAACAGAACTTTGCAAATAATTTCGTCGGTTAGATGAAAAAGTGCGTCCCAAACACATATCTCTTTAATCTTGATTCGTGAGTTATTGCATGAAACCACAGATATTTTGATAAGAAGTTTTTATTCACACGACTATAAAAATTTCGATTTTAAAACCAAAAAAGGGGAAAAAATGGTAAACCACATAATTTATAAAATGAAAAAGTAAAAAAAAGTAAATCAACGCTGTGATGAAACAAAATGAGCATACAAATTTAATCAAATCTAAATTCTACAAAAAAAAAGATCAGCAAAGCTACTAAAATGTATGTATGTACATACATTAAATAAAAATTAAATAAATAATAACATTTTTTAAGTGAAACACACAAAATGAGCGCCAAATTTAATTTGATACATTCTAATTTCAACGATTAATCCCAAGCAACCGCAAATTTGTTTAAATTTAGGGTAATTTGTTAAAGAACGTGCAGCTGCGGATGGGTGTGTGTGCGTGTATTTTAATGGCACTATAAAAAGGGTTTACGCACATCAAATAAGCAAATTAAAATATGAGATGTTACCGAAAAAAAAAATATCATTGTGGTCAACAGCTAAAGTTAGAGCGTAACAAGGCGAAAAGGACCAGCACATTTAAATCAATTAAATGAAAATTACGCATCATTAGAGTGAAGTAAAGGGTGGTTATTACGAAAGCAAGGAAATGGTAACGCTTAAATATGAATGTATTTTTATGTGCTTTAGACCAGTTTTGGCCTTAACAACCGCGCCGTAAGTGCTGCCTTCTCTGGGCTGGATAAAGAAGCGAAAAAAGTGGGTCTTGCGGTGAACGAGGACAAGACGAAGTACCTACTGTCATCAAAGAAAGAATCGGCGCACCTGCGCCTTGGCAGCCAAGTCACCGTTGATGGCTACAAGTTTGAAACGGTGAGAGATTTCGTCTATTTGGGAACCAGCATTAACACCGAAAATAATATCAGTCTAGAAATCCAACGGAGAATCACTCTTGCCAACAAGTGCTACTTTGGACTGAGTAGGCAATTGAGAAGTAAAGTCCTCTCTCGAAGAACAAAGATCACGCTCTATAAGTCTCTCATCATACCTGTCCTGATGTACGGCTCGGAATCATGGACAGTATCCAGAGAAGATGAGATGGCCCTTGGAGTATTTGAGAGAAAAGTTCTCCGGAAGATTTATGGTCCTTCCCGTGATGCCAACGGCGAGTATCGAAGGAAATTCAACGATGAGCTGTACGAGCTTTACGCAGACCTGACCATAGTTCAGCGGATTAAAGCCCAAAGGCTCCGCTGGCTGGGTCATGTTATGCGAATGGAAAAAGAAGCTCCAGCACAGAAAGTTTTATTATCGACACCCGAATTCGGCAGCAGAGGAAGGGGGAGGCCTCGACTGAGATGGAAACAACAGGTGGAGGATGACTTGTACTCCCTTGGGGTTTCAAATTCGCGTCAGTTATCGCTAAAAAGGAATGACTGGCGTGCTTTGATTCGAAACGGCCAAAATCGCCTAGGCGGTTAAGCGTCATCATGACGCAAGCCAAGATTAGTAGTAGTAGTATTAGACCAGTTTTGAATTATATTTACGAAAAATGGAAAGAAAAAGTTCAGTTTAGGAGGATCTCTTAGGGGTTTCGAGGTTCCCAATTTAGTTCAGAAATATATTATCTATTCTATACTCGGCAAACGGCGGCATCATTTGCTATCGCTTCAACTTAAGATGAATATAAATATAAAGATAAAGATAGAAATAAAGTACCAATAATAAGGATAAAGAAAAGGAATGAAATGTATATAATAATAAACATAAAGATAAATGATAAAGATAAACGTAGAAATAAAAATTAAAACAAATATGTTGTTAAATATAATGCTAGAGATAAAGAAAGAGAGAAAAAGAAAAAGATAAAGATAAAGATAAAGATAAAGATAAAGATAAAGATAAAGATAAAGATAAAGATAAAGATAAAGATAAAGATAAAGATAAAGATAAAGATAAAGATAAAGATAAAGATAAAGATAAAGATAAAGATAAAGATAAAGATAAAGATAAAGATAAAGATAAAGATAAAGATAAAGATAAAGATAAAGATAAAGATAAAGATAAAGATAAAGATAAAGATAAAGATAAAGATAAAGATAAAGATAAAGATAAAGATAAAGATAAAGATAAAGATAAAGATAAAGATAAAGATAAAGATAAAGATAAAGATAAAGATAAAGATAAAGATAAAGATAAAGATAAAGATAAAGATAAAGATAAAGATAAAGATAAAGATAAAGATAAAGATAAAGATAAAGATAAAGATAAAGATAAAGATAAAGATAAAGATAAAGATAAAGATAAAGATAAAGATAAAGATAAAGATAAAGATAAAGATTAAGATAAAGATAAAGATAAAGATAAAGATAAAGATAAAGATAAAGATAAAGATAAAGATAAAGATAAAGATAAAGATAAAGATAAAGATAAAGATAAAGATAAAGATAAAGATAAAGATAAAGATAAAGATAAAGATAAAGATAAAGATAAAGATAAAGATAAAGATAAAGATAAAGATAAAGATAAAGATAAAGATAAAGATAAAGATAAAGATAAAGATAAAGATAAAGATAAAGATAAAGATAAAGATAAAGATAAAGATAAAGATAAAGATAAAGATAAAGATAAAGATAAAGATAAAGATAAAGATAAAGATAAAGATAAAGATAAAGATAAAGATAAAGATAAAGATAAAGATAAAGATAAAGATAAAGATAAAGATAAAGATAAAGATAAAGATAAAGATAAAGATAAAGATTACAAAAATAGTTGGTTTGCAATTTTAAAAATATTTAAATATCGTCGGCTAAGAGTGTAAACCTGATAAATCCCGTTCTTAGGCAAATCGACTTTTTGATGCGGAAAACGAAAGAAAATCAAAAAAAATTTGACGAGAAAAGCTGCAAAATCCAACATATAGAGTTTCTGTCGCCCGGTTACTGTTCTATTCCAGAGTATTACTTTCTGGGTTTAAGACAAGGCAATAGCCAGCCGAGGTCTTTTTCGCAGCGTCTGTTCACCACATGGTGCGGCTGCAAGCGGGTGTCTGTCTTGTAGCAAGCGGCTCGCTATATAAATGTGTGAATATTTTTTTATCAAAATCCCGGAGACGGGTTGTGCGCTGGGTTTGGGACCCGCTACGTAAAAAATTTAGTCCACTGAAAATTTTAATAAAGCCTCGGATGAGAACCCCCTTTAATGTTGACGACCCGGCAAAACGAAATAAGGACTACGAGAAGGATATTAGGGCATGTACCTGGAATGTCCGGACTCTTTCAAGGGATGGTACCGCTGCCCGACTGGTTGATGTCCTCATGAACGCAAAGGCTGACATCACCGCCCTGCAGGAAATGCGATGGACGGGACAAGGAAAGACGACCATCGGACCTTGTGACGTATACTACAGTGGCCAGACACGCGGCAAAGCGCGTGGTGTAGGATTCGTGGTGGGAAAGAGACTTCGCCGCCAAGTATTAGCGTTCACTCCTGTGAACGAGCGTCTCGCTGCGATCCGCATCAAGGCGAGGTTTTTCAACATAACATTTATCTGCGCCTATGCGCCGACAGAGGAGACGGACGACGCAGAGAAGGACTCCTTCTACGATAAACTTGAACAGACTTATGATCGCTGCCCCCAGCATGATATCAAAATCGTGCTCGGCGACTTTAATGCCAAGGTGGGCAAGGAAGGAGTCTTTGGTCCCACAGTTGGAAAATTCAGTCTCCACGATATAACATCCCCCAACGGCACTAGGTTGATTGACTTCGCCGCTGCTCGCAATATGGTCATCAGTAGTACCAGGTTCCAGCATAAGCGAATACACCAAGCCACATGGCTGTCCCCTGATCAAAGAACTAGAAACCAGATTGATCATGTCTTGATTGACGGCAGACATAGCTCCACCGTTCTGGACGTGCGTACACTGCGTGGTCCCAATATTGACTCTGACCATTATCTTGTCGCAGCCAAGATACGCACACGCCTCTGTGCAACGAAGAAAGTGCGCACAGTAACGGAAGGTAAGTTTGACGTCGAGAAGCTGCGCATGACACAGACAGCTGATAATTTCACAACTCGACTCTCACACCTGCTAGCAGAGGGCAATCCTCGACCTAACGATGTAACCGAGCAATGGAAGCATATCTCTCACTCATTGCGTACCGCCGCTGAGGCCACTATAGGGTTCCAGCGAGCCCGCAAGAACAACTGGTACGATGAGGAATGCAAAACTGCCTCGAAAAAAAAGGACGCTGCCTACAAGGAGACGTTGCGAACGGGCGCAACCCGCAGTGTATGGCATCAATATCGTGAGGCAAAGAAGGAAGAGAGACGCCTTTTCAGAAAAAAGAAAAGTGAGGCCGAAAGGCGTGAGTGTGAGGAGCTTGAGATGCTGGCTGACAGGAATGATGCCCGAAAATTCTATGAAAAGATCCGGCGGATGACGGAAGGTTTTAAGACCGGGGCAAGCTCCTGTAAGGATAATAATGGCGACCTGGTAACCGACGTACAAAGTGTACTTAAATTATGGAGGGAGCACTTCTCCTCACTGCTAAATTGCGAGGGAGACGTCGAACCCGATACCCCAATCCCTGACGATGGAAAAGTCGTCCCACCACCTGACTATGATGAAGTGAGGATAGCTATATCCCGGCTCAAAAACAACAAAGCGCCTGGAAAAGACGGACTACCCGCCGAGCTGTTCAAACACGGAGGCGAAGAGCTGGTAAAAAGCATGCATCAGCTCTTATGCAGAATATGGTCAGACGAATGCATGCCTCCGGATTGGAATTTAAGTGTGCTTTGCCCAATCCACAAGAAAGGCGATCCCGCTAACCGCACCAACTACCGCGGAATTAGTCATCTTAATATCGCATATAAGGTTCTTTCTAGCGTGTTGTGTGAAAGGCTGAAGCCCATCGTAGACAAACTGATTGGACCTTATCAGTGTGGCTTTAGACCTGGTAAGTCTACCATCGACCAGATTTTCACGATACGCCAAATCCTGGAGAAGACCCATGATAAGAGAATCGACACTCACCATCTCTTTGTCGATTTTAAAGCCGCTTTTGACAGCGTAAAAAGGAGTTGCCTGTATGCCGCCATGTCTGAATTTGACTTCCCTGCAAAGCTTATACGGCTTTGCCAAATGACGTTGAGCAATACCAACAGCTCCGTTAGAATCGGGAAGGACCTCTCTGAGCCATTTGAAACCAAACGAGGCTTCAGACAGGGCGACTCCCTTTCGTGCGATTTCTTGTATCTGATGCTGGAGAAGATAATTCGAGCAGCAGAGCTAAACCGCAATGGTACAATCTTTTACAAGAGCGTGCAATTGCTGGCGTATGCCGATGATATTGATATCATTGGCCTTAACAACCGCGCTTCCTTCTCTGGACTGGATAAGGAAGCGAAAAAAGTGGGTCTTGCCGTGAACGA
This sequence comes from Campiglossa producta, assembly GCA_964058755.1. NCBI lineage: Eukaryota > Metazoa > Arthropoda > Insecta > Diptera > Tephritidae > Campiglossa > Campiglossa producta. The sequence goes on along the minus strand of CAXKVI010000062.1, from coordinate 41,008 downwards.
GGACAAGACGAAGTATTTGCTGTCATCAAAGAAAGAATCGGCGCACCTGCGCCTTGGCAGCCATGTCACTGTTGATAGTTACAAATTTGAAACTGTGAGAGACTTCGTCTATTTGGGAACCAGTATTAACACCGAAAATAATATCAGTCTAGAAATCCAGCGGAGAATCACTCTTGCGAACAAGTGCTACTTTGGACTGAGTAGGCAATTGAGAAGTAAAGTCCTCTCTCGAAGAACAAAGATCACGCTCTATAAGTCTCTCATCATACCTGTCCTGATGTATGGCTCAGATTCATGGACAATGTCAAGAGAAGATGAGATGGCCCTTGGAGTATTTGAGAGAAAAGTTCTCCGGAAGATTTATGGTCCTTCCCGTGATGCCAACGGCGAGTATCGAAGGAAATTTAACGATGAGCTGTACGAGCTCTACGCAGATCTGACCATAGTCCAGCGAATTAAAGCCCAAAGACTCCGCTGGCTGGGCCATGTTATGCGAATGGACAAAGAAGCTCCAGCACAGAAGGTTTTCCTATCGTTGCCTGAATTCGGCAGCAGAGGAAGGGGGAGGCCTCGACTGAGATGGAAACAACAGGTGGAGGATGACTTGAACTCCCTTGGGGTTTCCAATTGGCGTCGGTTATCGCTAAAAAGGAATGACTGGCGTGCTTTGATACGAAACGGCCAAAATCGCTTAGGCGGTTAAGCGCCAATAAATGAATGAATAGCCAGCGAATATGATTTAATTTTTGATATTTTAAGGCAATCATGGCCCTCAAACTATAACCTGAAAGTTCAAGTTAAATTTGGTTTTTTGCCTCTACTGAAAACTATTTCTTTGGTCGTTGGCAGGTTTACAAAGATAAAGCTGACGAATATTATTTGATTGATGTTTTTTATGTATCTATGTCCGTCTACAAAGCATTTATTGCTTTTATTCGTAGCCATTGTTAATGGTGTAAATGTTTACTTTAATGCACTTCACTTATTCACTGCAATTGTAAATTTCATGTCTGTTAAATGAATGTATATACACAAATACATATGCAGAGAATTCGAAATATTATTAAAATTATAATACTGCAATGCAACAATGAAATATAGCGATTTTATGGTGATACTCCAATGAGCATTGTTAATGTTGCATACACATAGCTAAGAACGTCAAGTGATCTGTAACAAAATGTATTTTTGTATGTAAATAGGCGCGGAGAGACGAACATGTATATGTATATAAACACTCATGTATCTATTTTTTTTGTTGCTTAATTACATAAAAAGAATTTATCTTCATTTGTTCTATCTGTGTGTCTTTATATAATAAGCTTGTATATGTGCTTGTGTGTTTTATGCACTTAATAAATGATATGATGGCGACTTCCGTTTCCACATCGACTTCCGTATTCCGTTGAATGCTAGTGATTTCAACATTTATGTATGTTATTATGACCATTACTATATGGCCACATGAATGAACAGTTAACATATGGGAAATGCAATGTCATATTTTTACTACCTTTAATTTAATGTTTACAACATTTTTTTGTTTAATAACTGCGCTTGTATGAGTATATGGGCAATATATGAAGAATAGTATTGTATTGCCTTATTTAAGTATTTAAGTTAAATGTTTATTATTATTGTTTATTGCCATATGTTCATTTATTCATTGCATTTAGGAGTATTCTCGTACACTGAAGTTCATTTGAATGGTCGAAAAGATTTTCGTAGTTTAAAAATATAGTTTCCCATTAAAGAGCTGAGGGAGCACAAATTTGTTATAAGAAGGTTATAAAATATCTCAAGTTTTTGTGAGATCAGAATATGTTTTTTTTTATTCAATGCTGATCTTCATAGCTATTCGTCGTTGTCTTTTTTAAAATCCATTTCCTAGTCGTTTTACTGAGTCAAACTTTAGCTTTTCGAGTTGCGCACCGTAAAAAACTGTCATTTCTTTAGAAAGCATCTTACCTCACTCCATCCAAAGATCCACTTGTGATCTTTAAAATTGGACCAAAAATAAATATTTGCAAAAAAATCTTAGTAAGTTTTAAAAATACAACACCTTAGCGAAACGCAATGTTAAGACTACTCCTATGACCGCTAGTGTATGTGTGGTTTTTAATGCATTTATTCACTCAACCATTTAGAAGTTTATGTACCATTACGTTCGTATATTAACTTTATTACTCTCTGTACAACCTAAAATTAATTATTTAGTCGAATTATTTATTTCACTGTTAAATTATGAATACGCAATATGTGGCTGAAATAATTAAATCGCATTCTCTTTACGAGTGTCTCTATCTATACTCGAATGTGTATTTATTTATTTCATCACAAAAGTGAATAAATAGTTAAACATCAAATAAAGTCAAATCATGAACTTAAAAGTACCCTCATTTATCATATTGAATTTTTTATTTAGTTTTGGCAAAGTTCATCGGGAGCATTTTCGTCTATTTTTCCTTGCGTAAATTTACGTTTTTAATAACATTTTCCACAGGTTTCACTTATACCAGGTTGGCCTTAATCGGCCATATCGGTTTGAAAAACTTCGGTTATGTGATTTTACAAATATTGCGATCCGTGTGCCACCTATAAGCACATGTTTTCTCAAATATTGCTTTGGCGTTGAAATCCATCAGCCGAGGCCCTTAGAAAGAAAATAACAAAAGGAGCTGTTCAGGTTTTAGAAGCTTAAGTTAAGCACTAAAGCTCATGTGAAATTCGTATTTTTGTCTCTTCAATTTTCCAGATTTGAGTTAACAGGCTCACGTTATTAACCTCTCGTTTTTCTACGATTCACGAAAATTCCGAGTTTCCAAAGTACAAGTAACCCCCGGAAATTTGCAATGTTCATGAATGTGTAGTTTAATCTCCACCTGTGCTACACATTCATGTTTCTGACGCAACAAAAATGTAAAAAAAAAACAGAGTTTTAAATTTTTTTTAATTTTCCTTATGCCAGAAACATGAATGTGTAGCAAAATTGTAACGTACACGCTATGGTGTCTGTTGTTGAGTAGCAACACAGTCATGTTTCTGGCAAAACAAAAACTTTTAAAAATTTAAAAATTCAGTTTTTAAACATTTACGTTGCGCCAGAAACATGAATGTTAGAGCGTATTACCTCCCCTTATACATTATAGTGATACTCCAATGAGCACAACATATATGAGGGGAGGTACGGCCATTTTTTTTTTTTTGCCTGTAAGGTGAGACGCTCTAATGAATGTGTTAACGTTGACTAATGTATAACTGCGTTATTTTATCTATTATATATAAATGCGCAAACATAACAGGTTCCTCCGTTTTTTGCAATAACCACAATTCTAAGGTATATAAAATTTGATATGTATCGATAGGTCTCACCGAGCAGGGTATGCGACAACAAACCAAAAATTAAAAAAAATTAATTATAATATGATTTGAAAGTCACACCACTACAAGTGCTAAACACGCATTCACTTTATAAAGCCGCTGTTATGTGTGTATGTAGGTCAGAGCACGGCACAATTTGCACTAAACAAATTAGGTTATCTCTGTTTACTCTGTCGCTTACCAGCAAGTACCGAAGCAACAGCGTTTGTTGTTGATTAGTTAATTGCAAGTGAGCGACTGAGCATAACAAACGATATTCATTGATTGGTCAACGCGGCCATAGCGCTCTCATAATCGAGCAATAATTTCATATCTCGAGAGACTTTCGGACAACTAGGTGCCTAGGACTGATACACTTGCATTGTTGTGCTTGCATTCATTGCAGTTGGGGAGAGTCCGAGTGTGAGTTGTTTTGTTGGCAGCAATAATAAACATTTATTGAGCGTAGGTACAAACAGTGTTTACAAAAACAAAATCTGTGCGTGGGCATTCGGAGAAGCAAATGCTTGCTCAGACATGATATGAAAAAAAAGCACAAATAAGCTAGATCATGCACAAGGCCCTTCGTGGCTTGACTTAGTGAAATGAAATAAAATGTAAAATTGATAAAATTGAAAAAAGTAAAATAAGAATTAGAAAAGTGATTGAAAGTAAAAAAAGAAATTTGTTGGAAATGAAAGGAAAGGAAATAATATAAAATAAATTAAAATAAAAATAAAACAAAATGAAATAAATAAAAGTATAAAATAAAGGAAAGAATGGGAAAGGAAAGGGATGGATAAAAGAAAATAAAGGTAAGTTAAGGTAAGGAACGGAAAATATGAGAGAAAAATCAAATAAAGGTAGGGAAAGGAAAGGAATGGGAAAAGAAAAAAAGGAAGGGAAGAAAGGAAATGTAATGTAGGTAAAGGAGTGGAAAAGAGAAGCAAATAGAGAAAGACAAATAAAGGAAAGCAGAGAAAAAGAAAGGATAGAAAAGGCAGCGAGGAAGAAGGTATGGAATATAAATGAAAATAAAAAGAAAGAAAAATGAAGGAAAGAAAGGTAATGAAAAGCTGAAAAAATAAGTAAAGGAAATGAATTTAAAAGAAAAAAACTAAAGGAGTTACGGAAGGGAAAAAAAGAAAATAAGGAAACGGTAGGAAAGCAAAGGTAACGAAACGAAACAGGAAAAGAAATCTAAGGAAAACAAGTAAGGAAAGCTGTCTTCGGCTGTGCCGAAGGCTAAATACCTTTCATGAATAAGCGTCACGATTTTCACTGTTTGATCCCCAGTACAGCCTGTGTGAATTTAACTTTAGCTCATACCGAAACTTTAGCTCATACGGTCCAATCTCATTGATTTTTAACATCGACATTCCACATTCTAAAATAGCAACATTTACGAAATTTCACGTTCCTACCGATATAATTACAGGAGTTATCTACCAAAATCCGTTTATCGGAACAATCGATTGTATGGGGGCTATGTGAAATATTTATCCCATTTCAATGATTTTCAACATCGATATTTTACATATAAAAATAGCGATGCTTCCAAAATTTCACGTTCCTATGTGTTTAATTACAGGACTTATAGCCCAAAATCCGCTTATCGGAATAATCGATTGTATGGGAGCTATGTGAAATATTTATGCCATCTCAATGATTTTCAACATCGATATTTCACATATAAAAATAGAGACACGTCCAAAATTTCACGTTCCTACCTATATAATTACAGGAGTTATCTACCAAAATCCGTTTATCGGAACAATCGATTGTATGGCGGCTATGTGAAATATTTATCCAATCTCGATGATTTTCAACATCGATATTTCACATATAAAAATAGCAATACGTCCAAAATTTCACGTTCCTACGTGTTTAATTACAGGAGTTATAGCCCAAAATCCGTTTATCGGAATAATCGATTGTATGGGAGCTATGTGAAATATTTATCCCATCTCTATGATTTTCAGCATCGATATTTCACATATAAAAATAGCAACACTTATAAAATTTCACGTTCCTTCGTATTTAATTACAGGAGTTATAGCCCAAAATCCCTTTATCGGAATAATCGGTTGTATGGGAGCTATATGTTATATTGGTCCGATCTTGCTGGTTCCGACAAATGATTCCTATATTGGAAAATGGTGGCCGCATACCAAATTTCAGCCAAATATCTCAAAAACTGAGGGACTAGTTTGCGTTCAAACAGACAGACAGACAGACGGACAGACAGACAGACGGACAGACAGACAGACAGCTAAATCAACTCATCTCGTCATCCTGATGATTTCGGTATACTTATTGATGGGTCCATCTCTTCTTCTTCTCATATTTACAAACATCGGATCAAAGTTATAATACCATTTCATGTTCATGAAAGGTATAAAAATGCTTCTTAGTTTTCAATTTTTACTTTACATACAAATTAGTTTTTTACATAATCTTTAAATGCATTTACGCCCATTAATTCAATGCTAATTGCCTACCTTTTTTATGTTGCAGAAATTTTCACAAAGATGTATACCATATATTTTACATCTGTCCTATTTGCATATAAATAATTAAGACTGAACGGTTATTAAGTGTATATAGCAATGCAATTATGTTTTTATATACACTTTAATGCAACTCTGTTAATTATATGTACGCACTGGTTATGAAATTTATTGGTGCATTAAATAGTACACTGAAGGCAGACATATATGCACTTATATACAAACAAATTGAATGAATGGAAAATAAAACAAAAAATATGTAAACGCAAATAAAAATATTATAGTAGGCATACCTTACTCCAAAGTGATATCAGCATTTAAGCTTTAACAATGATCTAACTAATTGTAATTTGCAATAAATTATGTAATTTCATTAAAATATGTTTACATAAATCACATTTCAATATAAAAAAATATTCAAGCTAAATATTTAATACAGTTTAGTAGATTAATACTTCGCGGAATGGTTAGTATGTATGTCGCACTATAGTATAAATTGTCAATACATTTTCTCTATAAATAAATTTCGTTTCCCTAACTCAAAACATTCTAGTCATTCAAGTCATTTGCCCGTCATAGAAAATTATGCAAAACTATACTTTTTCTAGAAATGATATAAAAAATAGAACATAGCGTAAATGAATGTGAAACAAAAGTAATTGATGTTGAAGTGCTGAAAACAAAATAAGTTTAATAAGTGTACTGCTTAATATCTTCTGCCTTAGTACCGTTAATCATTTTAGAACTTGAAAATCTAATTAAAATTACCTTTACTCAACTGTCTCATTACTGCAACATTCAAAACCACTTACAGGTGAATCACTTCTTTTCCACAAATAGTTAAATAATTTTCTCCGAAGAGTTTATGCATAAACAAAGTACTACTATCTCATCATTTCAGCTGTCATATTAAGTTTCGTTGCACTTTATAGTATCCACTAACTTCTTTGAAGATTGCAAAAAGGTAAAAAAAAGTAGAGTCACTATCATCACCTGGTGACCGAACGACGACGCGACATCGCATCATGTCATGGGCTACCTTTCATTTGTTTGTTGAGCTCTGAACGCTGTACTATCTCAGTTGTCAACTAATTTATAACAGCGTATTTTTCAGAGCAAGCTTAGAAGTTGGAAAGTGTAGTGCGTTGGCGAGTTTGTGGTAAATGGTGGCATAATAAGGGAAAGAGCAAACAGTGGAGCAAGAGATAATAAACTAAGATAAACTAAGATAAAATAAAATAAAATAAAATAAAATAAAATAAAATAAAATAGAATAAAATAAAATAAAAAAAATAAAATAAAATAAAATAAAATAAAATAAAATAAAATAAAATAAAATAAAATAAAATAAAATAAAATAAAATAAAATAAAATAAAATAAAATAAAATAAAATAAAATAAAATAAAATAAAATAAAATAAAATAAAATAAAATAAAATAAAATAAAATAAAATAAAATAAAATAAAATAAAATAAAATAAAATAAAATAAAATAAAATAAAATAAAATAAAATAAAATAAAATAAAATAAAATAAAATAAAATAAAATAAAATAAAATAAAATAAAATAAAATAAAATAAAATAAAATAAAATAAAATAAAATAAAATAAAATAAAATAAAATAAAATAAAATAAAATAAAATAAAATAAAATAAAATAAAATAAAATAAAATAAAATAAAATAAAATAAAATAAAATAAAATAAAATAAAATAAAATAAAATAAAATAAAATAAAATAAAATAAAATAAAATAAAATAAAATAAAATAAAATAAAATAAAATAAAATAAAATAAAATAAAATAAAATAAAATAAAATAAAATAAAATAAAATAAAATAAAATAAAATAAAATAAAATAAATTGCTTTTAATATTACTTTTAAGTTTAACATTTCTTTTAAATATGCCATTGTGCTTCTGGCCAAGGTGCTTAGTAGCAGCATGATTAAATATTTCGAGAAATATACCAACAAGGCAAATAATAACTACTCCGTGCAAATAGCGAAATTTCAATCTGAAATGCGAAAAGGTGCAACAAACAACTCGTGGGGGCGAATGAACTGAAAGACATGCAGTCGGCAAACCCATGGCCGCATTTGCATTGTTGTTTCTCTGCTTTGGTAGTTTTATGTTTTGTTTTTTAATTTTTTCTTTCATTTTTCTCATTTGTCTGCTGCGACATTATCTTTGCCTCGCAGATGTTGTCATTTGTTATTGTTGTTTGTCCACTAAGTTGGCGCTAATTTATTTCGTCTTGAGGTTGATTTGTTTGTAAGGCTCTTGAGTGCCATGGTCGTTGCGTGTGGTGTGCAAGGAGGAAATGCTGTGCCGACAAGATAGGAACCACATTAGTGCTAGTGTCAAGCTCAGGAAGTTGAATGGCGCAAAGGAAAAGAAGGCGATGATACAGGAGAGAGAGATTATTTCGTTTGTACCAGTGAAAAATTTAAATAGGAGTTGATGCGTCCAACACAATGCTAATGCAATGCCTTAGCGCTACAAACTATGCAACGCTTTCCTATCAGAATATTTTCAAATATTTCGTAAATCAGCTGTCAGATTTTTCTTTCTTTCACTAATAAAGGATTGCAGCTACATACATTAAATGAAATCAAATAATAAATAACAGTTTTTTTTTTTCGTATTCATCGCAATTCATACATCAAACTTACAAAGGAAATGGCGTCAGATGCAGTCGGCAGGAGCAGCGCAACAGATTTTTTCCTGATAGCAAATGCTTTTATAAACTGTCAATTTGATGTTGCCTGCTGTTGCAAATAAATTTGATTTTCACATTGTCATTTCACTTTATATTGAGCGTGTGTGTATGTTTGCCTGCTATGAAAAAATTGTATTTGATTTGAATTTACACACACACAGCTGAAAATGTGCGCTACATACCAACACTTGTGTGACATGGCGTTTGCATTGATTACTCATCACGTGTTGTTGGTGTCGTGTGCAACATATGTTGCCACTTCGAACAGCATGTCAGCCAACATCTATCGCCAATTGTTTGCCCATTTGTGTGTATTGAGCCATTGAACTATGGGCCGTCGCGGTTGCTTCTGTAGAGTAAATTAAAGAAAAAACTTACAATCTAAAAAATAAAAAATAAATTAAATAAAATTAAAAACAAAAATTAAAATTGAAAAGATAAAAATAATATAAAATGAAATTACAAAAAAAAATCGAAAAATATAAAATTAAATAAAATATATTAATATGTGAAACGGAGGGTAAATAAAATATAAAAAAAAAACAAAAAGTTAAAAAAATAAAATAAAAAATAATAAAAAAACTATCTAAAAAAAAAATTTTAAGTAAATAAAAAAATTAATCAAATGAAAAAACAAATAAAAAAAAATTAAATAATTACATAAGGTACGAGTATACCTTGTACCAATTTCATCGTTCTACCGTAATTAGTTCAAAATGCCTCCCTTAAAAGAAGGGCGGTACCACGCCTACTTTAAAACATTTATCAAAACATCATAATAGAATGACTAGGGGGCTTATCCTACAAAACGATATCATTTTAGCCATTTCCGTTACCGAATTATATTAATTTAAGTGATTTTCAAAGCTTTCGATATCGAAAGTGGGCGTGGTTGGAGGGCGATTTTATCCAATTTCATCAGGTATACTCCCAACCAGTATGCTTTGTGCCAAATTCCATCATTCTATCGTAATTAGTTTAAAAGTTACGACGAGACAAATTTTCAAAAATGCCTCCCTTAAAAGTGGGCGGTGCCACGCCCACTATAAAAAAATTATGGAAAAGTTATAAGACCTTGGCTGGAAAGTAACCTGTATACAAAATTTCATGCAAATATCTAAATTTTTACTCAAGTTATCGTGTACACGGACAGACGGACAGACAGACGGACATGCCTGAATTAACTCCTCTTTTCAACCTTCATATGTGGAACTCTATAGGTTTGTTTACTGACCAAAAAAAAGTTCAGAGCAGGTTAGAGCAGAGCAGGGCAGGGCAGCTGTCAAAATAGAAATAGAGCAACTTAGAGCAACTCAGAGCAGAAATGCCATGAAACACTTGAATCTCGATAGTTTCTTTTTATTTGGTTTTTTTGTTTAAATCTTCAAAATTAATGCAAATTCACGTATACAAAAATATTGATTTTCTTGCAAGCTAATTTTTTTGAAGTTTTCAAAAATTTATTTTTTCGTGACTGACAATTGCTTCTCTGCTCTAACTTACTCCATAAAAAAAGTTAGACCAGAAATTTGTGATCTGGATTACTCTAGTTTTGTTTTGAGCGTACTCATGAAACAAAAGTTAGAGCAACCTAGAGCAAGAAAAGTGTTCGTTAAACACAATTTTGTGAAATATCTCAATCTGGCGTAAGCTAGAGCAGCCCAATAAACAAACCTTATATCTATCTCGATTATTTTGTGCCGTTACGTTGTACCGTTATGTGGAAAAAATTATAATACCCTTGTATTAGAACTAGTACGCTGGGTATAATAAAAATATACGATAATATTAAATAAAAATTAAATTAATTTAAAAAAAATAAAAAAAAAATAATAAAATTAAACACCACTATACAACTACTTTCGTCAATATTTCCAAAAATTTTAAATTTTTCCATTTTCTGAAATTTTGATTCTTAGAAAGCTATCACGTCCTTTTACCCATAGTGCATACGTATGCCGTATGCATATGTAGGAATTTAGAGCTTCTGTTTGACAAATAACTTCAGTCAATTGAATTACTTTTAAAAGTGTTTACGGATATACTCGTTTGCTTTCATCTAGCGTTTTGGGCATTTCAATTTGACGGATATCAGGTAATATGATTATTTATTTCTTTTCTCTATCGAAACTTTTTAAAAACTTTGCTATCAAATATAACGTTAGTATGTGTCATGCAATTGAATTTATTGTAGAGCTTTGATATAGAAGAAAAGGTTCGTGTGCAGAGTATAACCCTAGATGGACATAAGGTGAATTAAGGATGATTAGGTACCTAATTTAAAAAATGTGATGAGAATTAATATAAAGGCAAATTTTTTAATAAAGCCAAATCGTATGCAACAAAAAAAAAGACAGGAACGAATATCTTTGTTTTTCATAAAAGTCCTACAATAACTCGTCTCACATAAATAAATTTTTGCAAGTTATATTCTCATTATACTCTTTCCACTGATAAAGGCTTTAGGTTAAAATTCCTTCAATTCTTTTTCAAATTTCCAAAGTAAATTTTCTAAAATTTTCGTTTCTCATGTTTCTGGCACAACGAAAATGTTTAAAAAGTGAATTGCTATATTTTTTTTAATTTTCCTGGAGCCAGAAGCATGAATGTGTAGCAAAATTTTAACGTATACGCCATGGTGTCTGTGGTTCAGTGCAATACATTTTTGTTTCTGGTTCCATGAAAATTTTTAAAAATTTAGATATTCAATTTTTAAACATTTTGGTTCCGCCAGAAACAAGAATGTGTAGCACATTTGGTTTTCTGGCACAATTTTCAAAGATTGAACTACAAATTCATGAAAATGGCATTGCAAAAGCAATTCATGCCTCTTTGAAGCGAGCGACGATAATTAAGCGTTTCTCAAATTTCTGAAGCAAGCTTATTAAGAAATATTGACTGACATAATGGCAACAAAATAGTTAAGACTAAGAAGCACGCAATAAGAAATGAATTGTATCGAAATGAACAACAAACCAAATAACGATAATAATAACAATAACAAAATGCGTTGTAAATGCGAAGAATAAAATTTTAACGCTGCTGGTCATGACAACAAATGACATAAACGCAAATAAGAAAAATTGCAAAGAATACTTATAAGCCAGACAATAGCTAGATCAGTGTTATTACTGAACTGAACAGCAGCAACAATAACAACACCGAAAATAGAAACTATTTTTTTACATGTTTTGTTTAGCTATGCTGGCAACTCTAATGACGTTGATGACAGTATATGCCAGGTTGCATACAAATAAACTGACACTCACACTTAGAAATAGTTATACTTTATTATGCTCAGAAAGAAGAAGCATTGTACTTGGTCTCACCTTTGTTGAATAAGGTTCTCGGCTTACATTTCTTGTTTTTTTTTTTCATTTTTAGAATATGTTTAGTATTTATAATAAAGCATGCCTTAGTGAGCTCAACTAATGTTGCATGCTACGCACTAAAAGATATTGTACTTAGTATGTGTGTGTGAAGTACTGAACTTTACCTCAAAGCAGCACAGACAAGAGCAGCAAATGGTCGACCTAAAGGAATGTCTAAGGATTGTTGTAGATGTGAACTGCATATGCTTTAATAGTTTTCCAAGACTGTATAGATGTAACACTGATTTACACAGTTTAGGATTTTTACTTAAAAAAAAAAAGATAGATAAAATAATAATTTTATATCGAACTAAAAATAAAAAAAAATATAATAAAAAAAAATAAAATAAAAAAACCGCATGTAGCCAGTACAGGGAAAGAAGTTAACTTCTTAAATTCAGAAATAACGAAATAAGAATAAAATGTATTCCTGTAATATAATTTTATCCGAATGGGTCAATAGGCAACCGAAGTAAAAAAAGAAAAAAAAAAACTAATGACGGCGATATACCAACAGGTTATCATAACCTCTAACGAGATTTTTAGCAGAGCTTCTCTTTCCAACTTGTGGTGTGTTGGTTTTGAGTTTTTGCCGACTTCGAACGGCACTTGCGAAGCAAATGAATTTTTTCCTGATAAGCTTCTCTTGGCAGAAATACACCCGGAGAGTTTGCCAAACTACTGCCGAGGGGCGACCCCGTTTAGAAAAATTCTTTTTCTAAAGAATTTTCGATGTTACTTTTGCCGGGCATCGAACCGGCACGACTTGGTGTAGAAGGCCGAACACTTACCCGCTACACCACGGCGGCCGCCGAAATAGTGGTCGAAATAACAACGAATACAGCAATAGACTACTAGTCAAAAAAGCAACAAAGAGTTTAAAATGTTATAAATGGAAAAATATTCGTGCTTAATTAAGTATGAAAATTCTTTCATAGGTTTCACACCAAGTCCTAAAAATTCGCAAATCTTTCATATAAGTTAGCATTGAAATTAAAGAAATGTTCTATATGGAAGTATAAATATATGCATAAATGGACACTGAGAAGGGTTTACCTTCAAGCTGGGTAGTGGCCTAAGGTGCTAGACCTTCTAGCATACAAGTCACTACAGTGTTGTGAGTTCGACTCTCACAATGCCGGGAAGAAAAGTCCTTGAAGAGATGTAACTCCAGTATCATCGAAACATATGTCGGCTTGTCTGGTTCCTGCAGCGCGTAGGTAAATTTTTCTCAAAACACACATTTTCATTAAATAAATTAAAATAAAATAAAATGAAATAAAATAAAATAAAATAAAATAAAATAAAATAAAATAAAATTAAATAAAATAAAATAAAATAAAATAAAATAAAATAAAATAAAATGAAATAAAATAAAATAAAATAAAATAAAATAAAATAAAATAAAATAAAATAAAATAAAACAAAACAAAATAAAATAAAATAAAATAAAATAAAATAAAATAAAATAAAATAAAATAAAATAAAATAAAATAAAATAAAATAAAATAAAATAAAATAAAATAAAATAAAATAAAATAAAATAAAATAAAATAAAATAAAATAAAATAAAATAAAATAAAATAAAATAAAATAAAATAAAATAAAATAAAATAAAATAAAATAAAATAAAATAAAATAAAATAAAATAAAATAAAATAAAATAAAATAAAATAAAATAAAATAAAATAAAATAAAATAAAATAAAATAAAATAAAATAAAATAAAATAAAATAAAACAAAAATAAAATAAAATAAAACAAAAATAAAATAAAATAAAATAAAATAAAATAAAATAAAATAAAATAAAATAAAATAAAATAAAATAAAATAAAATAAAATAAAATAAAATAAAATAAAATAAAATAAAATAAAATAAAATAAAATAAAATAAAATAAAATAAAATAAAATAAAATAAAATAAAATAAAATAAAATAAAATAAAATAAAATAAAAAAAATAAAATAAAATAAAATAAAATAAAATAAAATAAAATAAAATAAAATAAAATAAATTAAAAAAATATAAAATAAAATAAAATAAAAATCATACCAACAACATACATATTTCTATACATATATGTAACTATGCACATATTTCTTATTGCATATTTATATAACGTTATTGCATCGAAGCTTGTGATACTCAAATTTTATTATTTAGGATTTTCTTCACAATTTTATTGTTTTCTAGATACTAAGTAAAATAATCTTGTTGAACTGTGTTGTTTAGCTTTTTCATGTAAAACAAATTGCGACCTCTACTCAGTCTCATACCTACACATAACGATTTGCTTATCTGCCTGTGCACGCATATTAATATGCAATTACATTAGACCGTTTCAAATTTTTTTGAAGTCATACAACTTTGAGCTTAAATAAAAAAAAAATCAAATTAAAATTTGTTTTATTTTGACAAAAGTAATCGGGTAATACTATCTTTTGTTTGGTCTTTTAGTTTTTGATCATTTGTAATTTTATTCCATCTTGGATGATAGTTAATAAATTCTTCTGGAGCACTATCCAGCACGGTTCTTTTATAATATGAAAAAAAAGAATACTTATGCTTTACAAATTTATATAATCATCTAGCTTACCTGCTCCTGCCTTCAAAAATTTGCAATGAGATTTCTAGGAAAATGCCAGTATTTCCTTATATTCACATTGCATGCCATCGTATAAGTTTTCCCACAATATTCTTGGGCAACATTCTCTTTGCTTAGCTTATACATTGTTCACATACACACATAAACAGAACGCTCATTCATCGCAGCATTTTATTGTTGTGCGCGGGTGTGTTTGATGATTGTGGTGCTTTGTGAATATCGTAAAGCTGCTTTCGTGTTTTATATCTTTATATTGTGGACCATAAATTCACATACAGTCAACGTGGTGGCCGTTGCTATCGTCCTCATCATAACCATCATAGTCATCATCTTTGCGATGAAACATTGTCCTCTATTCCACAGACATTCATCCATCTAACTACAAAGAGACTTTTCAACCTTCACCACCTTGCAGGCATTCGTCATCGTCAACGCAGTCATCGTCTTTATTGTACTCGTTGGTATTCTAAGTCGACAGCGCGCCATATAGCAATAGGGGGTGCTGACATTATATGGTATGACAATTTGGAGAAGTCACGACGACGACCAGTACAATAGCCTTATACGATTTTATGCCACCTCTTTCACCTTGCCAAGAAAATACTTATGCTCACATATAGATATGTTCACGTATGTATGTATGTGTATGTAGTGAATTTATCATGGGGTTGTTGTTGTTTAGCGTGACATTTTCCCTATTGTTTATTATGAATAAAATGGCAAGTGGGCTCTTAGAGCGTTATTATTACGGAGTCGTCAGCAAAGCGGATGGAAATGGTAATAGAAGCACAATGCACATTGTTCATTTTTTCTTTTGCTATATTTATGAATATTAGTATTAATACCTGTACAATTGCCGGGAAATATACATACATGGGTATCTCCACTTATTCATAATATGCCTCATTTAAGACTTTCTACTTGGGTGCTGCCACTTCGTGCGGTTAACAGGGATGCCACCTATCTCCATATTATTTTAAATATTACGAAAAATATGGCGATATGTGTATGAAATGAAAGGTATTTTCGATCGTATTTCAAAGAAGATATTTGTAGTCAGGCTTGTTACAGCAAGTACTTCGTCTTGTCCTCCTTCAACGCAAGACCCACTTTCTTCACTTCTTTATCCAGTCCAGAGAAGGCAACGCTTAGGGCTCGGTTATTAAGGCCAATGATATCAATATCATCGGCATACGCCAACGATTGCATGCTCTTGTAAAAGATTGTACCATTGCGGTTTAGCTCTGCTGCTGGAATTATTTTCTCCAGCATCATGTTGAAGAAATCGCACGAAAGGGAGTCGCCCTGTCTGAAGCTTCGTTTGGTTACAAATGGCCCAGAGAGGTTCTTCCCGATTCTGATGGAGCTGTTGATATTGCTCAACGTCATTTGTCAAATCCGTATAAGCTTTGCAAGGAAGTCTAATTCAGACATGGCGGCATACAGGCAATTCCTTTTTGCGCTATCAAAAGCGGTTTTGAAATCGACCAAGAGATGGTGCGTGTCGATTCCTTTTATCGTGGGTCTTCTCCAGGTTTTGGCGTATCGCGAAGATCTGGTCGATAGTAGACTTAAGAGCTCTAAAGCCACACTGATAAGGTCCAATCAGTTTGTCTACGGTGGGCTTCAGTCTTTCACACAATACGCTAGAAAGAAGCTTATATGCGATATTAAAAAGACTGACTCCGCGGTATCTGGTGCGGTTAGCAAGATCGCCTTTCTTTTGGATTGGGTAGAGCACACTCAAGTTCCTATCTGGAGGCATGCACTCGTCCGACCATATTCTGCTTAGGAGCGGATGCATGCATCTCGCCGGGTAGTCCGTCTTTTGATAAATTGTTAGGGAGGCGTTGAACCCGATATCCCAATCCCTAACTATGAGAAAATCGTCCCACCACCGGTTTCAACGTCTCCCTTGCAATTTAACAATGAGGAGAAATGTTCCATCGAAAACTTAAGTACACTCTGTAAGTCGGTTACCAGGTCGCCATTATTGTCCTAGCAGGAACTTTCCCCGGACATTTTCGTAGAACTTTTTGGCCAAACGTTTCTTTTGTCTGAAAAGACGTCTCTATTCCTTCTTTGCCTCACGATAGTGTTGGGATACACTGCGGGTTGCGTCCGTTCGCAACGTCTCCCTGTAGGCAGCGTCCTTTTTATCCGAGACAGTTTTAAATTCCTCATCGTACCAATTGTTCTTTCGGGCTCGCTGGAACCCTATAGTGTCCTCAGTGCAATGTGTGACAGATATGCTCCCATTGATCGTAGGGTCGAGGATTACTCTCCGATATCAGGTGTGAGAGTCGAGTGGAGAAATTATCAGCTGTCCGTGTCGTACGCAGCTTTTCGACGTCAAACTTTGCTTCCGTTACTGTGTGCACTTTCTTCGCTGCACAGAGGCGTGAGTCGTAATTGGGATCACGTAGGGAACGCACGTCCAGAACGGTGGAGCTATGTCTGCCGTCGATCAGGAGATGATCAATTTGGTTTCTTGTCCTCTCATCGGGGGGCAGTCAAGTAGCCAGAAACCTATTGGGCAGATTTAAGCGGTGCTAGCTAACTGAGTTTTTTTAATTATCCAAAATCAAAATAGATACCTTAAAAGTGTCGCCTTAAATTTATTATTATTACTATTATACTTTGCCGAACCTCAACATACTTATTAACCTATTAATATTTCGCTTTGATAGTATGAAACTAAACTTCAAAAGAAAGATAACCTTATAACCTTGGCAACGAACAACTTATTAGTGTTTTCTCTACTTATATCTCTATAAACTTGCTCGACAGATATTAAAGTCATAATAACATTATAGTATTATGAAATTAAAAAAAAACAAGTAAGGAAAGCTGTCTTCGGCTGTGCCGAAGGCTAAATACCTTTCATGAATAAGCGTCACGATTTCACTGTTTGATCCCCAGTACAGCCTGTGTGAATTTAACTTTAGCTCATACCGAAATTATCGGAGCTATCGATTATATTGGGACGATGTGTTATATTGGTCCAATCTCATTGATTTTTGACATCGACATTCCACATTCTAAAATAGCAACATTTACGAAATTTCACGTTCCTACCGATATAATTACAGGAGTTATCTACCAAAATCCGTTTATCGGAGCAATCGATTGTATGGGGGCTATGTGAAATATTTATCCAATCTCGATGATTTTCAACATCGATATTTCACATATAAAAATAGCAATAAGTACAAAATTTCACGTTCCTACGTGTTTAATTACAGGAGTTATAGCCCAAAATCCGTTTATCGGAATAATCGATTGTATGGGAGCTATGTGAAATATTTATCCCATCTCTATGAGTTTCAACATCGATATTTCACATATAAAAATAGCAATACTTACAAAATTTCACGTTCCTACGTGTTTAATTACAGGAGTTATAGCCCAAAATCCGTTTATCGGAATAATCGGTTGTATGGGAGCTATATGTTATATTGGTCCGATCTTGCTGGTTCCGACAAATGATTCCTATATTGGAAAATGGTGGCCGCATACCAAATTTCAGCCAAATATCTCAAAAACTGAGGGACTAGTTTGCGTTCAAACAGACAGACAGACAGACGGACAGACGGACAGACGGACATGGCTAAATCAACTCATCTCGTCATCCTGATCATTTCGGTATACTTATTGATGGGTCTATCTCTTCTTCTTCTCATATTTACAAACATCGGACCAAAGTTATAATACCATTTCATGTTCATGAAAGGTATAAATATACTCAATGATTAATATGTTTGTGTTTAATAAAATATGCTATTTCAAGTTTATTAATCCAATTAAAATGAAGCGCAAACTCCTTCACAACTACATATAATGGAGTAATGAATCAGTGGCCTTACAAAAAGTCAACTACAACAATACCGCTTTATAATCCTTCAAAAAAAAGTGTAACGAAACCATGACGGAATTAATTACAATACTAAAAATTGGAAGCGCTGCAAAATAACGAACGCAAAAAAGGGATTTCAACTCAATCTGAGTGCTGTCACTCAATGGTTTCTAGTGAAAATATAGCTTTTATGCTTGTCTAATTAAATTTCTTGGTTTGTGCAAGAAATGCTGTGCCTACTAAAGGTAAAGGACGAAACACAAATCGACTCATCTTACTACATGCAAAACAAAAGCAAAATCTTAAGCAATAAAAGCAACAAACAATAAAAAATTATTAAAACACTTTATCACGACAATTAAGACCATGGGAGCGGAACCCTCCTTAGCCATAACAAAATCAAACAATAGGAAGAATAATACTAAAGAATGTAAATCACTCAACCAACAATTTATAATTCACCTTGAATTAAAATAATCTCAAGTTGACTGTTCAAGTGAAACGTCTATCACAACTAATAATGAGAGAGAGAGAGAGAGTCAGTAGCGGCTCAGCATCTCATTCAACACAATCAGACACCCTTGTGTATTATTGATAATTGTGTTACGCGGTGTTAGCGACCATCTGTCAAACAAAACATTTGTCAGTCCCTGCTTATTATTCACAATCTTGTGAGAAGGAGGCGAGTTTGAGGTGTAGAGCAAGACATTCTCTGTGTTGACTTTTTGTTATTATTGACGTAAACTTGATTTTCTCCCACTTAGATTTTCGCACACTTAGATCTAAAGGGAGCTAATTCAAAAATCTTAAATTATGAGCTATACATACTACCGCACTCTCCCATTCAATACCCACCGATCTGGTTACCCGATTAACTAATAGCTGCTACACCACCCACCGAGAAAAGGGCTGTTAAAAATATAATTTTTTGAGTTTATCGCCGTTTAGATCTAGGTGTGCGATATATTAAGTAGTATGGTGTGAAAGGAGGGAGACAGACAGAAGGTTCAGGAGAAATAGAAGTGGAAAAATTGGATGATGCGGCTAGAAGTATAAGTATAAGTATAAGTATAAGTATAAGTATAAGTATAAGTATAAGTATAAGTATAAGTATAAGTATAAGTATAAGTATAAGTATAAGTATAAGTATAAGTATAAGTATAAGTATAACTATAAGTATAAGTATAAGTATAAGTATAAGTATAAGTATAAGTATAAGTATAAGTATAAGTATAAGTATAAGTATAAGTATAAGTATAAGTATAAGTATAAGTATAAGTATAAGTATAAGTATAAGTATAAGTATAAGTATAAGTATAAGTATAAGTATAAGTATAAGTATAAGTATAAGTATAAGTATAAGTATAAGTATAAGTATAAGTATAAGTATAAGTATAAGTATAAGTATAAGTATAAGTATAAGTATAAGTATAAGTATAAGTATAAGTATAAGTATAAGTATAAGTATAAGTATAAGTATAAGTATAAGTATAAGTATAAGTATAAGTATAAGTATAAGTATAAGTATAAGTATAAGTATAAGTATAAGTATAAGTATAAGTATAAGTATAAGTATAAGTATAAGTATAAGTATAAGTATAAGTATAAGTATAAGTATAAGTATAAGTATAAGTATAAGTATAAGTATAAGTATAAGTATAAGTATAAGTATAAGTATAAGTATAAGTATAAGTATAAGTATAAGTATAAGTATAAGTATAAGTATAAGTATAAGTATAAGTATTATAAGTATAAGTATAAGTATAAGTATAAGTATAAGTATAAGTATAAGTATAAGTATAAATATAAGTATAAGTATAATTATAAATATAAGTTCAAGAATTTATACTTTAATGCATGTATATCGGCTTAAAAGTAAATTACAAATATATCCTTTCATGCTGCAATGCGCTAAATGAACTCCTTAGCACACCTGGGCCATCCATCCTTAGCTTCCTTCATTGATTTGTGTAGATTTTTTTTTTGGCCTGCCGCTCCATCAATTTAGTTTTCTTGCAAAGCTTTTGTATAGAAAATTTATTTTTGTTCTTGCCTGACTATAAACAGCCAAACAGTAATCTGTAAGCTTCTGCGAAAACATTAGGGAAATTGAAACGCGATGGCAGCACGCAGATCAACGAACTAAAGGAGCTTTGGAATGCAGAACATCTGCGTGTCACATGCTATGTGTGGTAGCACACAAAAGAAATCGTTTATTTGTCTGCAAAAACTGAAATATATTTTAAGGTGATCCGAATTTTTCGTTGTTATTGAAATAAAAATTAACATGAAAAATTGTAAGACCAAAAAAAGCTAAATAGAAATAAAATAAAATAAGTTAAAATAATACAAAATAAAATAAGATAAAATATAATAAAATGATATAACATAAAATCGAACACAAAAAAATAAAACTGAAAAAAAATTAGAAAAAAAATAAATAAAATAAAATAACACCGAATAAAATAATATAACATAAAAAATATAAAAAAATAAGAAAAATAAACCGAAAAAATTTATTTAAACATAAATAAAAAAAATTAAGTAAAATAAAAAATAATATAAAAAAAATAAAATAAAAAAAAAAAAACAAAGTAAAAAAATGAAAAAAAAAATGAATAATTTCAAAATAAAATAAAATTTAGTCAAATTATATAACTGTGAGGAAATTCGGCTATTCGTCTTGTTTCGTCGACATTTTTTGGCCCCACCTTATTGTGAGCGATCGCACACACATTCCGCCCCACCTACCTGGTAACATGTTTCATACTAGACAAGCTTCAACGCGCTATTGAAATCACATTGAACGTTGTTGGCATATACTCCAATAAAAAAGATTATAATAACAGCTATAATATGCTTTTGCTCTTTTATTGTTGTTATAGCTATATATTGCATTGTGATTTTGCCCAATGAATTTGCAACACTATACTCGTACATGCAAGGCGCCAAAATCTATCGGAAGAATTATAGTAGCTGTTTTGCCAATACTATCGGCGACACCCATACCATACTTTAACACAGCTGCAATAGCGTAAATGTGATGAAGTTTATTGTGACGCATTTTAATGGCTTCCGGTTATCAATGTGTGGAACAAAAAACCCATGGAAAAGCGGAAACAAAAAAAGTTAAGCAGAAAAATCTGTGCATACATACCTTCGATTTCTTAGCTGCATTGTGTAGCTTTCATTGATATTTCCCTATAAATGAAGCGAGCATGTGTGTGTGTAGTTGAACTTAGACTATTTTATTATACACGCAAGGTGGTATGCTAACAAATTTGTAAGAATATGTGCATGTATTGGTGTACGTGTTTTAGTTGTCTGCCTTCTTTTGTAGCTATGAAAACAATGCATTTCGCAAAGAAATTATTTTTCTCATTCATTGTTTCCATAACCTCGATGGTATGACAGCATAAAAGTTTGGTGCGTAAAGTAAAATAAAACAAACATTTTCGTAATATTAAGATTAATTTTATTTTTATTAAAGTTTTGTAAGGAGCTTTGTGGATAAAAAGATTTTACGCAGTATTGAGGTTTTTCCCTCATACCACAACGTAAGTTGGTAAGTAATTATCAATGAGACTGAAATAAAAGAAATAAAATAAAATAAAATAAAATAAAATAAAATAAAATAAAATAAAATAAAATAAAATAAAATAAAATAAAATAAAATAAAATAAAATAAAATAAAATAAAATAAAATAAAATAAAATAAAATAAAATAAAATAAAATAAAATAAAATAAAATAAAATAAAATAAAATAAAATAAAATAAAATAAAATAAAATAAAATAAAATAAAATAAAATAAAATAAAATAAAATAAAATAAAATAAAATAAAATAAAATAAAATAAAATAAAATAAAATAAAATAAAATAAAATAAAATAAAATAAAATAAAATAAAATAAAATAAAATAAAATAAAATAAAATAAAATAAAATAAAATAAAATAAAATAAAATAAAATAAAATAAAATAAAATAAAATAAAATAAAATAAAATAAAATAAAATAAAATAAAATAAAATAAAATAAAATAAAATAAAATAAAATAAAATAAAATAAAATAAAATAAAATAAAATAAAATAAAATAAAATAAAATAAAATAAAATAAAATAAAATAAAATAAAATAAAATAAAATAAAATAAAATAAAATAAAATAAAATAAAATAAAATAAAATAAAATAAAATAAAATAAAATAAAATAAAATAAAATAAAATAAAATAAAATAAAATAAAATAAAATAAAATAAAATAAAATAAAATAAAATAAAATAAAATAAAATAAAATAAAATAAAATAAAATAAAATAGAATAAAATAAAATAAAATAAAATAAAATAAAATAAAATAAAATAAAATAAAATAAAATAAAATAAAATAAAATAAAATAAAATAAAATAAAATAAAATAAAATAAAATAAAATAAAATAAAATAAAATAAAATAAAATAAAATAAAATAAAATAAAATAAAATAAAATAAAATAAAATAAAATAAAATAAAATAAAATAAAATAAAATAAAATAAAATAAAATAAAATAAAATAAAATAAAATAAAATAAAATAAAATAAAATAAAATAAAATAAAATAAAATAAAATAAAATAAAATAAAATAAAATAAAATAAAATAAAATAAAATAAAATAAAATAAAATAAAATAAAATAAAATAAAATAAAATAAAATAAAATAAAATAAAATAAAATAAAATAAAATAAAATAAAATAAAATAAAATAAAATAAAATAAAATAAAATAAAATAAAATAAAATAAAATAAAATAAAATAATATAAAATAAAATTAAATAAAATAAAATAAAATAAAATAAAATAAAATAAAATAAAATAAAATAAAATAAAATAAAATAAAATAAAATAAAATAAAATAAAATAAAATAAAATAAAATAAAATAAAATAAAATAAAATAAAATAAAATAAAATAAAATAAAATAAAATAAAATAAAATAAAATAAAATAAAATAAAATAAAATAAAATAAAATAAAATAAAATAAAATAAAATAAAATAAAATAAAATAAAATAAAATAAAATAAAATAAAATAAAATAAAATAAAATAAAATAAAATTAAAAAAAATAAAATAATATAAAATAAAATTAAATTAAATTAACTTAAATAAAATAAAATAGAACAAATAAACAAAAAAAAAATAAAAGAAAAATAACATAAAATAAAATAAAAAATAAAATAAAATAAAATAAAATAAAATAAAATAAAATAAAATAAAATAAAATAAAATAAAATAAAATAAAATAAAATAAAATAAAATAAAATAAAATAAAATAAAATAAAATAAAATAAAATAAAATAAAATAAAATAAAATAAAATAAAATAAAATAAAATAAAATAAAATAATATAAAATAAAATAAAATAAAACAAAATAAAAAATAAATAAAATAAAATAAAATAAAATTAAAAAATATAAAAAACATAAAAAAAAATAAAAAAATAAAAATAAAAAAACAAAAAATAAAATAAAATTAAAAAAATAAATATTAAAAAAATGTAAAAAATAAATAAAAAAAAAATTATAAATTATTATAAGACGTGCTCTGCTCTGCTTGATTGATCATAGTTTTTGTGGAGTAAAAAAGTAGATGCAACGTTTTCGTTATTTTTAAAAGGTAAAAAAAAATAAAGGCCGCAACCAAATATGATACCTTAGCTTCATGCCTTTATACAAATGAACATTGCGCATTTATATATAAGATACTCATCAATTTGTGTTCAAATAAAGGAACCGCACGAACTTACTTTTCAACTTTAAGACAAAATGATAAATCGATCATTTAATGAAACAAAAAGTGAAATGAAGTAAATTAAACTATGCCGGTCAAATGTTAAAATGATGGATTATCAAAAAGGATTGTGCAGTTGTGTACGAGTGACTCATTGTGAACGGATTTTGTTTACAGGGATTTGATACATTTATTTATCTAGTTACATATACATTTTAAACTATAAAAAACGTTTCCTTACTAAAGTTACACATGATTGATTTCCGGTTGAAAGATAAGGGTGGCCTAGCCGTATTCTCCTATGTCATATCCATTATTTGTTAAAATAGCAGGAGTCTTAGAGATTGAATTTAATGAGCAGTTTGTTTTTATTATACATACATAAGGATATGTACATATGTATACTTTCCAACTTATTCACACAATACATACTTACTTCACACATAGCCACATGCTATATTAATTTGATACCGCCAACTAGTACAAGCAATAATTTGTGGCTTAAATATATACCAAACACTTATTTAAATATGAAATACACATAGTATACAATGTATAATAATATAAACACGTGTCTATAAGTATATAGACATATCCGTCAAATCATAATCATCATTATTATTAACTGTGTCGCTGGTCAATCCCTCAATGCCGTCTGTGTTGTAAGGATTGAAGTAGAAGTCAAAAAGACAAAAACTAAATTGATTATAGAGAGACATCGATGATAGCGGATAGTGAGCAGTTAATTAGAGGCATTTTGATTGATGAGTAGCACCTATGATGAGTAACGGCATGGTCATTTGTCACGTGGTTGGTTTAATTATTATGTGCTGGCTTTGTTATTTTAGTTCAAAAATAATAAAGTAGGCGTGTTATCTTTTTGTGCTTAATTCTTTTGTGCCTAATTTTTTTATACCCAGCGTACTAGTACTAGTACAAGGGTATATTAATTTTGTTCACATAACGGCACGAAATAATCGAAATAGATATAGAGTTCCATATATGAAAGTTCTTAGTTTAAAAAGAGGATTTCATTCAGGCATGTCCGTCCGTCTGTCCGTCGTCCGTCTGCGTACACGATAACTTGAGTAAAAATTGAGATATTTGCATGAAATTTTATGTACAGGTTACTCTTTGGACAAGGTAGGTTGCTATTGAAAATGGGCGAAATCGGATGATAACCACGCCCCCTTTTTCGATATCGAAAATTTCGAAAATCACAGAAATTGACATATCTCGGTAACTGAAATGGCTAAAATGATGTAATTTCATAGGTGAATCCAACCGGCCATCCTCTTATGATTTTTCCAAAAAATGTTTATAGTGGGCGTGGCACTTTTAAGGGTGGAATTTTTGAAAATTTGACTGGTCGTAACTTTTAAACTGATTAAGATAGAACGATGAAATTTGACACAATGCATACTAGTATCGTTGGGAGTATATCTGATGAAATTGGATAAAATCGCCCCCCAACCATGCCCACTTTCGATATCGAAAATCACCCAAATTGAAATAATTCGGTAACTGAAATTAGGTAAATCCTCCTAGGGCCTAATGATTGTTATCCCGTTCTAAAAATTACCGCTGGGTATTGAATGTTTGGTTCACCCGAACTTAGACTTCCTTACTTGTTATACCTTTCATGAACATGAAATGGTATTATAACTTTGGTCCGATGTTTGTAAATATGAGAAGAAGAAGAGATAGACCCATCAATAAGTATACCGAAATGATCAGGATGACGAAATGAGTTGATTTAGCCATGTCCGTCTGTCCGTCTGTCCGTCTGTCCGTCTGTCCGTCTGTCTGTTTGAACGCAAAC
>CAXKVI010000062.1:0-10000 GCA_964058755.1 Campiglossa producta | reverse complement strand
AAACGTGAATGTGTAGCAAAATTGTTACGTATACGCCATGGTGTCTGCTGCTGAGTGCAACGCATTCATGTTTCTGGCTAAAAAAAATTTGAAAAAAATGAAAAAACTCAGTTTTTAAACATTTTTGTTGCGCCAGAAACATGAATGTGCTACAATTTTGTCAAAAACTAAAATTTGAAATTTTGCAAGAGGAATAAACTTTCAAATACGATTTCCCAAAATTGTCTCTATTTTTGATTACTGTGCCGGCTTAAGAGTAATCGACTAATATGTGAACCAGGGGGGGGGGGGGGCTCTGAATTGTGGTAGTAAAATATGGGTGTCAAACGAAGTGTATTAGCGAGTGCTGCCATAAATGATGTGATTAATTTAAATATCTCAGCTGTTTTCGGAGATATCACCTAAAATGTGAGACGGAAAAACAGAAGGGTGGGAGGTCCAATGCCGGGTGTGCTAGTCCAATATATAAGTACCTGGGTGACCGAGCTTGCTCCGTGTTTTCCACTTTGTCCAATATCTTACCTAAAAACCTAAATTGTTTCCAATATTCTTCTTACCAATATACAATTATAAAATAGATTTTCGAAAAAATATCAAATAGGTAGTAACTTTAAAAATCGCCTCAAGTGGCAAAACCAAATAGAAAATCTTAGAATGAAGTATACGCGGTTAAAAATTTCAACCTAAATTTTAAATTTTTTGGACTACAAATTGGGTTTCAAATTTAAAATAGACCAGTTTTCAAGAAAATGTTTTAACAATTTTCTAAAGAAAAAATAATATCTTGTCCGTTGGCTGGGGCTCGAACCAAGACACCCCGCATCAAGCCCGCCTGCTTTACTGCTGAGTTAAATCGCAAGCATAAATGTTCTTAGCAAAATTCAATCTTGAATAAGCTTTCAAAAATAAGTGAAAACAAAACAAAAATTGTAGACCGAAATGGTTTTAATTTTAAACCGAAAAGTTTTAAGAATAAAATAAATTTAAAAAAAATGTGACACTTGACAGGATTCGAACGAAAGAGCTTAGGAGTCGCAGCCAAAATAAGTTAAAAAAATCGCTTAAACTTTAGACGGCAAATTTTTTCCAAATCGGTCAATTTACGAAGAATTAAATAAAAGTCAGTATGGTTAATTACCAGAATGACCCAAAATATTTCTCAAATTACACCAAAATAATCCAAAATTTAACCCAAAATTACCCCTCAATAATCCCAAAATGATCCTAAAACAATCCAAATATGAATTCAAAATGACCCCAAAATATACCTACAAATAAAATACGGTAAAATGGTAACCCTGTGCGGCAACCCTACTTGGAAATATTTTTGTTGGTATGTCGCCGAAAATACTTTCCATTTGATACACATAATACCATATCTTGCCGCATAATTTAAATTTTTTTAGATAGGTGGCAACCCTGTTAAACGCCCCAAGTGGCAACGCCCAAGTTGATAGTCTTAGAATCAATCATACTATCTCTATGCCAAATTCCATCCAAATCGGTCAGGCGGTTCCCGAGATAGTATCGGACATACAAATATACTGCGAAAAGGAGGCAGCCCTAGGTGGCAACCCTACTTGAAAATATTTCAGCTGGCATGCCGCCGAAAATACCTTTCATTTGATACCCATATTGGCATATCTTGCTCCATAATTTAAAAATTGAGATAGGTGCCAACCCTGTATATCGCTCCAAATGGCGACCCCCAGGTGGATAGTCTTAGAATCAATCAAACTATCTATATTCAAAGTTTATCCAAATCGGTCAAGCGGTTCCCGAGATAGTCCGGATATACAAGTTTAGCTCGTTTAAAGTTATAAGATAAAGCCTCTCCTAAAAAATCTAGTTTTGCTACATACGACAATCGTATTCTGAGGTAGCGATGTATACAAGATTAAATTTTTTGTCATATCTCATTCGCATGGCATACCACGCCTTCTCATATCAGATGAGGAAACTTGAGCACTGAACGCATTATATAAGACAGTCAAACTAGGCAAGGACATATTCAGAGGAACCTGAAGGGAATAGGTGTTTCTAACTGACACCAATTATCGGATACAATATAGGGAACTTTGCTACAGCCTTAAAACAAAAAAAAAAAAGAAGAAATTATTTTTTGTATCAGCAGTTTACAATTTTTCGCATGTTCCACTTCTTTCTACTTCCTGTATTGCATGCATTATGATCTAATTTTATAAAAATTCCTTTGCTTTTATACGTTTTCTTCATGAACTATAAAAAAGAAAAGGGAAATTTTCTCTTCTAAGAGAGCAAATTAAAATTTTCTTCACTCTTATAACCCAAATTACTCATTTCATTCCCATTCGGCATTATTATTCTGTTTAGTCAGCACAAATGCACACACATCAAACGCTACTCACATAAAACGAACACATTTAGGTCAGTTATCCATGTGTATGTTTACTCGTTCGTTTGACGTATCAATCTTTGTAGCACACAATTTCCCACTATACAGAAATTCTCTTTCTTTGAAGGATATTCTTGCTGAATGGAAAGCGATTGGGGTTTTAGTACTGAGCGAAATGCTAACCATTCGTATAAGAGTCGCACTTGATAATATGGGGTTGTTTTCTCTTTAACTATTTATTTCGCTGGTACTTGGGAGGAAATGCGTGAGTTTTTCATAATTTGTTTTCTCTTACTTTTTAGGTAAGCGCGTGAAATTTTTATAAATAGGCCAGCTTTGTTGAATAAATATCAAAACGCCCGATACTTTATATCTTGCAAGTTTTTAGCTTTTAATGTTATGCTGAATAGGTAAGTGAATAAAGGATTATGACAAGCCTAATGTTATGAAAATTTGTCTCTTAAGTACATCGAATTTTAAAATCTTATTATTGATATATATTGCTCTTTTATATTATTTATAAGAACAGGGGTCGGCAACGCCAACCGCATGCGGTTCTTTCGTCACTAAAATTTTGTATTATACTTACAATTTGGAGCGATATATCTACCTACGGGGAGACAAAAGCCTACACGGCTCGTTTGAATCGATTCTAAATGAAAAGTCCAAATACATTACTTTTGACTTTACCTTATGATAATATAAGCTAAATAAACACGTGTCATGCAAAAACTAAAATAAACGCCAGAGCCGTTTGTGAGAAAACCGCGAAATAACGGCGTTTTTTTAAGTGCTTCAGAAAACCTCATTTCTCATTTCAAAACCAAATTTTTTTTATTTGAATCACCCTAATATACAGTATGATTGATTCTAAGGATATCCACTTGGGGGTTACCACTTGGGGCGGTTAACAGGGTTTCCACCCATCTCAATTTGTTTTAATGATGCAGCAAGATATGCAAATATGGGTATCAGATGAAAGGAATTTTCGGTTGCCATTTTACCGTATTATATTTGGATATTTTGGGTTCATTTTATGATCATATTTGGATTATTTTAGGATCATTTAGGAGTCACTTTGAAATAATTTTGAAGTTTATTTTGAGATCAATTTGGGTTAAATTTTGGATCATTTTAGGACAATTTTGGGGTCATTTTCGGATAATTTTGGGGTCATTTTGGTATCATTTTGGGATCATTTTAGAGTAATTTTGGGGTCATTTTGGGATCATTTTTGGGTTAAATTTTGGATCAATTTGGGATAATTTTCGGTTCATTTTGAGAGCATTTAAGGTTCGTTTTGGGGTGGTTTTCGACCGCTTGACAGATTTCAATGAAATTTGGCATAGAGATGGCATGCTTGATTTTAAGACTGGTTGTTGCCACTTAGAGCGGTTTACAGGGTTACCACCTATCTAATTTTTTCTTAAATATTGAGCAAGGTATGCCAATGTGGTTAGCAAATCAAAGGTACTTTCGTACATTGACCGATTTGGATGGAATTTTGTTTGTGGATAGTATACTTCATTCTAAGGCTTTCTACTGGGATTTTCCGCTTGATATAAGATATTTTTTCGGAAATCCATTATGTAAAGTCCATGTTGGTAAGTAAAAATATTGGAAAAAAATGTAATAATTGAAATCACCGAGTGAGCTCGGTCATCCAGGTACTGAACTTTAATTGAGAAAAGCTTGCAGATTATTAGAAAAAAAAAAAAATTTGGGATGTAACTTGTCCCGTTTAAAAATAAGAAGAAGAAACTTTTCGAGTATGAAGTTTTATAGAGGAGTTTATTTTAGCCTAACAAAGTGCAAGTTTTAAGTACCTACGACATATCGTTGATTTTAGACGAATTTTTTTCTTAAGGTGTCTCGGTTTTTTTTCGTAACAAAAAGGGGGTCAAAATGCGGTTTTTGAGTCGAATTCGTCAAAAAAGAGAGGCAAGCAGTATTCTGTTGATGGACTTTAATTGCGAAAAGCTTGCAGATTATTACAAAAAAGATCAAATGCCATGATTCTGAAAGCCTCAACCTTTCTCTTTATCATACAATGGTGTTTTACTATCGCCGATTCATAGAAGACCATCACGAGCAGATTTTGTTGCACTACTTTTAACGAAAATCGACTTTTTGCCCATTTGGCGAGGTCCATAAGTCGACAAGTAAATGCGATGTAAATCTTTGGAAGGCTGAATATGACTAACATTTGTCTTTACTATCCAAATTCAAAAAGTTATGGGTCAGTAACTATTTGTATTTGAAAGTTAGTTTTTGACATAAAATATATTTTTGCAATTTACGTTTTTACGCAATTTCATCATCATCATTTATTGGCGCTTAACCGCCTAAGCGATTTTGGCCGTCGCCTATCAAAGCACGCCAGTCATTCCTTTTTAGCGATAACTGACGCCAATTGGAAACCCCAAGGGAGTTCAAGTCATCCTCCACCTGTTGTTTCCATCTCAGTCGAGGCCTCCCCCTTCCTCTGCTGCCGAATTCGGGTGACGATTGGAAAACCTTCTGGGCTGGAGCTTCTTTGTCCATTCGCATGACGTGACCCAGCCAGCGGAGCCTTTGGGCTTTAATTCGCTGGACTATGGTCAGATCAGCGTAAAGCTCGTACAGCTCATCGTTAAATCTCCTTCGATACTCGCCGTCGGCATCACGGGAAGGACCATAAATCTTCCGGAGAACTTTTCTCTCAAATACTCCAAGGGCCATCTCATCTTCTCTTGACATTGTCCATGAATCTGAGCCATACATCAGGACAGGTATGATGAGAGACTTAAAGAGCGCGATCTTTGTTCTTCGAGAGAGGACTTTACTTCTCAATTGCCTACTCAGTCCAAAGTAGCACTTGTTCGCAAGAGTGATTCTCCGTTGGATTTCTAGACTGATATTATTTTCGGTGTTAATGCTGGTTCCCAAATAGACGAAGTCCCTCACAGTTTCAAATTTGTAACTATCAACAGTGACGTGGCTGCCAAGGCGCAGGTGCGCCGATTCTTTCTTTGATGACAGCAAATACTTCGTCTTGTCCTCGTTGACCGCAAGACCCACTTTTTTCGCTTCTTTATCCAGTCCAGAGAAGGCAGCGCTTACGGCGCGGTTGTTAAGGCCAATGATATCAATATCATCGGCATACGCCAGCAATTGCACGCTCTTGTAAAAGATTGTACCATTGCGGTTTAGCTCTGCTGCTCGAATTATCTTCTCCAGCATCAGGTTGAAGAAATCGCACGAAAGGGAGTCGCCCTGTCTGAAGCCTCGTTTGGTTTCAAATGGCTCAGAGAGGTCCTTCCCGACTCTGACGGAGCTGTTAGTATTGCTCAACGTCATTTGGCAAAGCCGTATAAGCTTTGCAGGGAAGTCAAATTCAGACATGGCGGCATACAGGCAACTCCTTTTTGCGCTGTCAAAAGCGGCTTTGAAATCGACAAAGAGATGGTGTGTGTCGATTCTTTTATCATGGGTCTTCTCCAGGATTTGGCGTATCGTGAAAATCTGGTCGATGGTAGACTTACCAGGTCTAAAGCCACACTGATAAGGTCCAATCAGCTTGTCTACGATGGGCTTCAGTCTTTCACACAATACGCTAGAAAGAACCTTATATGCGATATTAAGAAGGCTGATTCCGCGGTAGTTGGTGCGGTTAGCGGGATCGCCTTTCTTGTGGATTGGGCAGAGCACACTTAAATTCCAATCTGGAGGCATGCACTCGTCTGACCATATTCTGCATAAGAGCTGATGCATGCTTTTTACCAGCTCTTCGCCTCCGTGTTTGAACAGCTCGGCGGGTAGTCCGTCTTTTCCAGGCGCTTTGTTGTTTTTGAGCCGGGATATAGCTATCCTCACTTCATCATAGTCAGGTGGTGGGACGACTTTTCCATCGTCAGGGATTGGGGTATCGGGTTCGACGTCTCCCTCGCAATTTAGCAGTGAGGAGAAGTGCTCCCTCCATAATTTAAGTACACTCTGTACGTCGGTTACCAGGTCGCCATTATTGTCCTTACAGGAACTTGCCCCGGTCTTAAAACCTTCCGTCATCCGCCGGATCTTTTCATAGAATTTTCGGGCATCATTCCTGTCAGCCAGCATCTCAAGCTCCTCACACTCACGCCTTTCGGCCTCACGTTTCTTTTTTCTGAAAAGGCGTCTCTCTTCCTTCTTTGCCTCACGATAGCGTTGCCATACACTGCGGGTTGCGCCCGTTCGCAGCGTCTCCCTGTAGGCAGCGTCCTTTTTGTCCGAGGCAGTGCTGCATTCCTCATCGTACCAGTTGTTTTTGCGGGCTCTCTGGAACCCTATAATGGCCTCAGCGGCGGTACGTAATGAGTGAGAGATATGCTTCCATTGCTCGGTTGCATCGTTAGGTCGAGGATTGCTCTCCGATAGCAGGTGTGAGAGTCGAGTGGAGAAATTGTCAGCTGTCTGTGTCGTGCGCAGCTTCTCGACGTCAAACTTTCCTTCCGTTACTGTGCGCACTTTCTTTGCTACACAGAGGCGTGTGCGTATCTTGGCTGCAACAAGATAATGGTCCGAGTCGATATTGGGACCACGAAGGGTACGCACGTCCAGAACGGTGGAGCTATGTCTGCCGTCAATCAACACATGATCAATCTGGTTTCTAGTTCTTTGATCAGGGGACAGCCATGTGGCTTGGTGTATTCGCTTATGCTGGAACCTGGTACTACTGATGACCATATTGCGAGCAGCGGCGAAGTCAATCAACCTAGTGCCGTTGGGGGATGTTATATCGTGGAGACTGAATTTTCCAACTGTGGGACCAAAGACTCCTTCCTTGCCCACCTTGGCATTAAAGTCGCCGAGCACGATTTTGATATCATGCTGTGGGCAGCGATCATAAGTCTGTTCAAGTTTATCGTAGAAGGAGTCCTTCTCTGCGTCGTCCGTCTCCTCAGTCGGCGCATAGGCGCAGATAAATGTTATGTTGAAAAACCTCGCCTTGATGCGGATCGCAGCGAGACGCTCGTTCACAGGAGTGAACGCTAATACTTGGCGGCGAAGTCTCTTTCCCACCACGAATCCTACACCACGCGCTTTGCCGCGTGTCTGGCCACTGTATTATACGTCACAAGGACCGATGGTCGTCTTTCCTTGCCCGGTCCATCGCATTTCCTGCAGGGCGGTGATGTCAGCCTTTGCGCCTACGAGGACATCAACCAGTCGGGCAGCGGTACCGTCCCTTGAAAGGGTCCGGACATTCCCGGTACATGCCCTAATATCCAAATCGTTATGCCTTATTCGTTTTGCCGGGTCGTCAACATTAAAGGGGGTTCTCATCCGAGGCTTTGTATATTTTTTCATTGGAATTAAGTTTTTTACGTGGCGGGTCCCAAACCCAGCGCACAACCCGTTTCGGGGTTTTGGAAAATATTTACACATTTATATAGCGAGCCGCTTGCTTCAAGACAGACGCCCGCTTGCAGCCGCACCTCATGGTGAACAGACGCTACGCAAAAACCTCGGTGAGCCCTTAAACCAAGTATGTCAGAGTGGCCCCACCGGGGCTCCCTCTCTTTCTGCCGCGAGCCTAGGTAGCTCCCGTTGCCCAGAGTGCACGAACGAGGACGCAAGAGTCGGGATTGAGCAAGGTCACTTAGTAACCACACTCCATTACACTCCAAACGACCGACGGACTTTATTACACCTGAGCATGGTACATATATTAACTTTACCAAAGGCGGACTGGGACAGTTTTCAGACATATACGGACGAATCCTTGGCTGCTCTATCCATTCCTACGGACGTACGCAAAGGCGAACGAGACTTCCGCAACATCATTGACTCGGCCTCTAAACGCTTCATTCCTGCGGGTCGAATATCTCAAATAAGACCAAATTTCCCCGCGGAGGCAGCGGCCATGGCTAGAGAAAGAGATGAAGTGCGAAGTCTCAATCCCGCAGACCCCCGTATAAAGGATCTCAACGCGGAAATTCGTAGGTTGGTCGATAAATATAAACTGGCCAAATGGAAACAACACCTAGAGCAATGCAACCTCTCTGATGGTGTTGGCAAATTATGGACTACGGTCAAAGCTCTATCTAATCCAACGCAACACAAGGATAAAGTAGATATTACTTTCGGTGACAGGGTGAAGAAGGACCCTAGGGGATGTGCGAACTCCTTCTGTAGACAATTTGTACTACATTCCCCGCCCGATAGAGATAAACGTAGAATCATGCGACAGGCGCGTAAATATAAAAACCAAAATACGCCCATTGTCATCACTGCCTCAGAGGTCAAGGAAGCCATCAGACAGGCTAATCCCTCAAAATCCATCGGCCCCGACGGCATTGCCATGAAGATGCTGAAACATCTAGGCCAGGAGGGACACAAATACTTAGCGGCTCTATTCAGTCTTTCACTGAACACTTTCGTCATTCCTGAAATATGGAAAAAGGCGAGAGTGGTTCCATTACTAAAACCTAGAAAACCGGCAAACATAGGCGATTCATATCGTCCTATATCACTTTTTTCACCGGTAGTGAAGACGCTAGAGTCCATTTTGCTCCCGTATTATACTGCAAATCTGCACTTGTTTAGTCATCAACATGGCCTCCGTAAGCTGCACAGCACCACCACCGCACTCAATGCCATTACAACTCAAATAAATACCGGCCTAAATCAAAACCAACCAAATCACAGGACTGTGTTAGTGGCACTTGACCTGTCGAAAGCTTTTGACACAGTCAACCATGCCACTCTCATACAAGATCTGTTTGAGACACAGATACTTGATGGTTTAAAGAGATGGACCACTAATTATTTGAATGGACGGCAGGCGTCGGTTAACTTTAGAAACGCAACATCAAAACCTAGACGTATTAGACAGGGGGTGCCACAGGGTGGTGTCCTATCCCCGACACTGTTTAATTTCTATCTATCGAAGATGCCCCCCACCACCAGAGGCGTCTCCGTCGTTTCATATGCCGACGACTGTACAATAATGACGACGGGGAAGGGCCCCTATACTGATGAACTCTGTACGAGAATCAATGGTTACCTCTGCGACCTTTCCAGGTTTTTCACTGAGCGAGATCTGACAATATCTCCGACAAAATCAACGGCGACGCTTTTTACGACATGGACGCACCAGGTGAAAAATGAATTAGACATTTTCTTTGATGGCACTACGCTACCAACTGTCAGCCACCCAAAGTTATTAGGGATGACACTGGATAATACTTTCTCATTTGCTGGTCATGTGTCTGCAATGGTCTCAAAGGTACGTGGTCGCAACAACATCCTCAAGTCACTTGCCGGCAAGATAAAGAAACGTTGCTGACTACATATAAGGCCATTGGCCGACCAGTCTTTGACTATGCTGCACCCATATGGTCGCCTAATGTACATAACACCAACTGGACGAAGTTACAAGTCTGCCAAAATACTGCCATCAGAACTGCTACGGGATGTCTCCTCATGTCTTCCGAGTCTCACCTCCATGAGGAGGCAAAACTGCTCAATGTAAAAGAGCATGCGGAAATGCTGAGCAGGCAATTCCTTCTGAACTGCCACAAGCCAGCACATCCAAACCGTCATCTTTTGGACATAGATCCGCCCCGAGAGACATAAGGAGACATCTCCGTAAGCATTATGATG
>CAXKVI010000061.1:258200-294623 GCA_964058755.1 Campiglossa producta | reverse complement strand
CATTTTATTTTATTTTATTTTATTTTAATTTATTTTATTTTATTTTATTTTATTTTGTTTTATTTTATTTTATTTTATTTTATTTTATTTTGTTTTATTTTATTTTATTTTATTTTATTTTAGTTTATTTTATTTTATTTTATTTTAGTTTATTTTATTTTATTTTATTTTATTTTATTTTATTTTATTTTATTTTATTTTATTTTATTTTATTTTATTTTATTTTATTTATTTTATTTTATTTTATTTTACTTCATTTTATTTTATTTTATTTTATTTTATTTTATTTTATTTTATTTTATTTTATTTATTTTATTTTATTTTATTTTATTTTATTTTATTTATTTTATTTTATTTTATTTTATTTTATTTTATTTTATTTTATTTTATTTTATTTTATTTTATTTTATTTTATTTTATTTTATTTTATTTTATTTTATTTTATTTTATTTTATTTTATTTTATTTTATTTTATTTTATTTTATTTTATTTTATTTTATTTTATTTTATTTTATTTTATTTTATTTTATTTTATTTTATTTTATTTTATTTTATTTTATTTTATTTTATTTTATTTTATTTTATTTTATTTTATTTTATTTTATTTTATTTTATTTTATTTTATTTTATTTTATTTTATTTTATTTTATTTTATTTTATTTTATTTTATTTTATTTTATTTTATTTTATTTTATTTTATTTTATTTTATTTTATTTTATTTTATTTTATTTTATTTTATTTTATTTTATTTTATTTTATTTTATTTTATTTTATTTTATTTTATTTTATTTTATTTTATTTTATTTTATTTTATTTTATTTTATTTTATTTTATTTTATTTTATTTTATTTTATTTTATTTTATTTTATTTTATTTTATTTTATTTTATTTTATTTTATTTCATTTTATTTTATTTTATTTATTTTATTTTATTTTATTTTATTTTATTTTATTTTATTTTATTTTATTTTATTTTATTTTATTTTATTTTATTTTATTTTATTTTATTTTATTTTATTTTATTTTATTTTATTTTATTTTATTTTATTTTATTTTATTTTATTTTATTTTATTTTATTTTATTTTATTTTATTTTATTTTATTTTATTTTATTTTATTTTATTTTATTTTATTTTATTTTATTTTATTTTATTTTATTTTATTTTATTTTATTTTATTTTATTTTATTTTATTTTATTTTATTTTATTTTTTTTTATTTTAGTTTATTTTATTTTAGTTTATTTTATTTTATTTTATTTTATTTTTTTATTTTATTATTTATTTTATTTTATTTTATTTTATTTTATTTTATTTTATTTTATTTTATTTTATTTTATTTTATTTTATTTTATTTTATTTTATTTTATTTTATTTTATTTTATTTTATTTTATTTTATTTTATTTTATTTTATTTTATTTTATTTTATTTTATTTTATTTTATTTTATTTTATTTTATTTTATTTATTTTATTTTATTTTATTTTATTTTATTTTATTTTATTTTATTTTATTTTATTTTATTTTATTTTATTTTATTTATTTTATTTTATTTTATTTTATTTTATTTTATTTTATTTTATTTTATTTTATTTTATTTTATTTTATTTTATTTTATTTTATTTTATTTTATTTTATTTTATTTTATTTTATTTTATTTTATTTTATTTTATTTTATTTTATTTCATTTTATTTTATTTTATTTAAATTTATTTTATTTTATTTTAATTTATTTTATTTTATTTTATTTTATTTTATTTTATTTTATTTAATTTTATTTTATTTTATTTTATTTTGTTTTATTTTATTTTATTTTATTTTATTTTATTTTATTTTATTTTATTTTATTTTATTTTATTTTATTTTATTTTATTTTATTTTATTTTATTTATTTTATTTTATTTTATTTTATTTTATTTTATTTTATTTTATTTTATTTTATTTTATTTTATTTTATTTTATTTTATTTTATTTTATTTTATTTTATTTTATTTTATTTTATTTTATTTTATTTTATTTTATTTTATTTTATTTTATTTTATTTTATTTTATTTTATTTTATTTTATTTTGTTTTATTTTATTTTATTTTATTTTATTTTATTTTATTTTATTTTATTTTATTTTATTTTATTTTATTTTATTTTATTTTATTTTATTTTATTTTATTTTATTTTATTTTATTTTATTTTATTTTATTTTATTTTATTTTATTTTATTTTATTTTATTTTATTTTATTTTAGTTTATTTTATTTTAGTTTATTTTATTTTATTTTTTTATTTTATTTTACTTCATTTTATTTTATTTTATTTTATTTTATTTTATTTTATTTTATTTTATTTTATTTTATTTTATTTTATTTTATTTTATTTTATTTTATTTTATTTTATTTTATTTTATTTTATTTTATTTTATTTTATTTTATTTTATTTTATTTTATTTTATTTTATTTTATTTTATTTTATTTTATTTTATTTTATTTTATTTTATTTTATTTTATTTTATTTTATTTTATTTTATTTTATTTTATTTTATTTTATTTTATTTTATTTTATTTTATTTTATTTTATTTTATTTTATTTTATTATTTTATTTTATTTTATTTATTTTTTTCATTTATTTTTTTATTTTTATATTAGTTTGGATGCTGCATTTAAATATTAGTTTAAGGGACTTTTTCGACATTTGTTTATTTTCCGATAGCACTTTAGTTAAAAAAAACATCGTATTTCTCCCATGCATCACTCAATTCATTATTAATCTGCGTATTTCCGTTTCCCATCTACTTTGTTTTATACATTATTAAAGATTTACCCTCTTTTTTGTCTACGAAATTCCTATTTATATTGACTGCAATTGCATGCGATAACTGTTAAATACGACTGACAGTTTGCTTTTAAAATTCATTTCCTTTTCGGTATCAACCACTTATACAAACATACAAAACAAACCATTTATTTTGCCACTAACTGCTGCATCTCAAATGACAGCATAAGAAGAAGAAGAAGTTGAAGAGGAATAAGAGCATAAAA
The DNA here is from genome assembly GCA_964058755.1 of Campiglossa producta. NCBI lineage: Eukaryota > Metazoa > Arthropoda > Insecta > Diptera > Tephritidae > Campiglossa > Campiglossa producta. The sequence goes on along the minus strand of CAXKVI010000061.1, from coordinate 291,592 downwards.
AAAAAGATTAGAAGTAAATAAAACTAAGCGAATTTGTGTCTTACGGGCTTTTATTTAGGTTGCTGTGAATTGAATTTTTTTTGTTGTTTTTTGGTTTTGTTTCTCACATAAATAATGCACTTTCTGCCTGTCGCCATTTTAATAGCCTTTTCCTGCCCAAAATGTTGCCGCCTCTGTTGCTATTGCCTCGGTCCATATTCCTTGAGTAAGAAACGCTTTTTAGCTTTTACTTGCATTTTATTTACTTATATACAATAAAATACATACATATAAACATTCATACATATGTAGTTATGTGTTTGTAAATATTAAAGTATTCCTTTGCTTTTCCTTTGCACTCTACATTCTCAGTGCCCAGTTTAAACCTCTGCCATTCTGAGTTTGGATTTTCCCAGCCGACAATGGCTTTTATTAAACAAACACTTAAAGGCACACATACATACATACATACAAAAACAAATACATTTACACATGCTTTTGGCTTAAGCTTGCGAATAAAATAATAAAAAATATCTAATGTGTAGAGTGCAAATGGTAGAAAATTAAAAAAATAAACGTTTTAGTGCACAAAATATATATTTTGGCCAAAGTTTTGTTGTCCCGGCGTACAATAGTAAGGCTGGTGGTACGTTTTTTAGTGTTTTTGTTTATTATTTCCTTTTTATTTTATTTTCATTTTTGCTATTTTTAGCTTTACTGTATGTTTATGGGTAAGTACAGTGGCGGGTAGAAAAATAGCAGCAAAATTGATATATATTTTCTTGTAAATAACGATATTCTCTTCTTATTTCCTCACCAAATGAGGGAAAAAATATTAAGAACATTTAAAAAATTAAAACTTTATAACCTTTTTTTAGAGGTTTGGGTACATTTTACATATTTTATTTAGTATGTCGTTGCTATTTTTTCACCCACCACTGTATGTTATTTTTTGAGAATTATATATTTTGTGATAATGGAGCGGAATGGACTACAAGCATACATGCATCAAGAAAATGGCAAAAGTGGACATAAATTACAAGTAAGGAAACTGAAGTTCGGGCGGGTAAAAAGCCAATATAGTTAGTAAAAAAAGCCGCGTGTAGCCAGTACAGTTGAAAGAAGTTAACTTCTCAAATTCAGAAATAACGAAATATGAATAAGATGTATTCGAGAATGGTTTAGATTCACAATTTCTTACTTCCGGGAAGTGGACCAGGGGACCGATCAATTCGAAAATATCTTATACATGGTGCATTTTCCTTCAAATTTGGTACGTGGGTAGAATTATGCTTAAATTAACAGGGGCCAATACGAATCCGATATAGAGGAAGAGGGACGTGGTAGAAGGAGGAGAATGAAGAGAAAAAGGGAGGGAGATAGTGTGAAGGCTAAGCAAGATAGAAAGGAGACTTGTAAAAGGGGTTGTAAATTGCGGTTAGGTGGCAACCATAAGTGGAAACCATAAGTGGCAACCATAAGTGGCAACCCATATTGGCATATCTAGCTCTTAAAAAAATTGGCATAGGTGGTAATCCTGTAAACCGCCTTAAGTGGCAACACCCATTTATATAATCTTAGAATGAATCAAATTCTCAATATTCAAATTTTATACAAATCGGACAAGCAATTCCCGAAATATACGAAAAAGTATATAAATTGCGGTTAGGTGGCAAGTGTAAGAGGCAACCCTTCTTGAAATTTTCTTATTTGGAATACAACCGAAAATATATCTCATTTGATACCCTTATTGGCATATCTAGCTCTATGTTTAGAAAAAATTGGGATAGGTGGCAACCCGGTAAACCGCCCTTAGTGGCAACACCCATGTATATGATCTTAGAATGAACGAAATTGTCTATATAACAAATTTTATCCAAAGCGGTCAAGCAGTTCCCGAGATATGCGAAAAAATAAAAATAATTGCGGTTAGGTGGCAACCAAAAGTGGCAACCCTGCGTGAAATTGTCATATTTGGAATACGGCCAAAAATAGCTTTCATTTGATACCCATATTGGTATATCAAGCTCTTTAAAAAAATTGGGATAGGTGGCAACCCTGTGAACCGCCAAAAGTGGCAACACCCATGACTTCTGTTCGGCCTAACTATTACAATTTGGGCAATGTTATGTAGATCCTAAAATTTTACCTCCTATTTGATTTGCACAACTAAAAATCGTGGTGAAAATCGCCTACGCCTAAAAGTCGGCTACAATTTCCATTTCCGTTGCCTAATTTCCGTTGCATCTTCGACCATTTTCTCAAATTTTACTCTCAATCAAAACTTCATATCGCCGTCTAAGAAGTTAACTTGAAAACATAAAAAATAAATTAAATTAAATAATGTTAATAAAATAAAAAATAATAAGAATAAATTAAAACAAAAAAAAAAAAAAAAAAAAAAATTATCATACAGTAATGTACCCTAGCACAACTAGGTATACACAAAAATTTACACACATACACTCTACTAGTTTACATGTATGCACTCGTGTACGTAATTGTACTTTTATTGAACAACTCTTAACACAGAGTGAAACACTTAAAACATTTTCAGAGTGGCAAAGAGACCCTCTTGGCTTACCAACAGCATTTTGGTTTGTGGCAAATGAGACAATGTTAGCTTACTTCCTTTTTTGTGTATTTCCTGTTGCAAATGCTTCGCACTTTATGCATTGCTATGTAATTTTAAATTTTTTATTTTCATTTTATAAATCCACACATACCTACAATCTACATGCAGTGTCGAGAATGCGCCATGAACCTTGTTTGTGGAACCGTGAAGATTTTCTTCGACTCTGTACAATTTTTCAAAACATCTCATGTTATTCTGAAGAGGTTTATTTTGAATTTTGGTATATATTATTGATTGAAATTAAGTGATGTGACATCATATCAGGACATCCACTCTGTGACCACAGCACAACGAGGAAAGGAACAAGGTTTCATATGAGGCTATATCATGTGATATGAAACTATATGTTATCACGTGGTGTGAAGTGATATGAAATCATGTGATGTGAAATTAAATGATATCATGTGATGCGAAGTGATATAATATTATGTGACAGGAAAGTCGATATCACGCAACAGGTTTCATATGATAGTTATGCTACCAAAAAACTTACTTAAACTCTTGAAGTTCTCAACTAATTAGAAAGTTCAATTAGCACAGTAACACTAACAGCATCCTATTTCCAGGAAGAGTGCGACTATATGTGTCGTGATATGATATCGTGTATGTGATGTGAAATTATATGATATCATGTGATGCGAAGTGATATAATATCATGTGAAAAGAAATCGATATGACGCAACAGCTTTCATATGATAGTTTTGATACCAAAAATCGTACTCAAACTCTTGAAGTTCTTAACTAATTATAAAGTTCAAGTAGCACAGTAACGCTAACAGCATCCTATTTCCAGGAAGAGTGCGACTATATGTGACGTGATATGATATCGTGTATGTGGTGTGAGGTGATATGATATCATGTGATGTGAAATTATATGATATCATGTGATGTGAAGTGATATAATATTATGTGACTAGAAAGTCGATAAGACGCAACAGCTTTCATATGATAATTTTGATACCAAAAAACTTAATTAAACTCTAAAGTTCTCAACTAATTAGAAAGTTCAAGTGCCACAGAACCCGTAAAAGCGATTTAAAGTGAATGGGCACTTGATGTCATACAATGTGCAAAGAAATAAATAAATTTGAAACCAACGAAACGTAAGGTATAATAAAAGACAAATTACCGTAGACTGAAGTGTATTATATGATATAACAACATGATATGACAAGACTTCCACTTCAAAACAACTGAAAAGCAGAACGAGGTTCAAATATTCATATACCTAACTAACATACACAAATTTATTTTCCAAACATTTAATTACTAGAAATTACCCAAAATCAATTAAAAGCTCTTAAAATTCAAAGTAATACAAATTCATAACCATTCAAAAATATTTCAATTAAAAAAAATTCACAGCGTTTCTAGTTAGAAGGTAAAAATTTATTTATGCTATTTTATCTTATGCAAATTTTCTAAAATGATAACAACCTAAAACTTGGTTAATTAAGATATGTAAGCAAAACGAAGCAGCCAAAGCAATTGAATATACCTTAAACAAGAACAACAACAGCAAGTGAAGCAAAGTGAAATGAATTGGAATTTTGTATAGGATTAAATATTTAGAAAAGCTTTCGAGGAAAAAGTAAAATAATACTTGAGAAAATAATTTACCAAAAAAATTTTTAGGTTTACGTTTTCACTTGAATTCGCAACTAAAACAACAACAATTTAAAGTACACAGATCTAGATATTTATGTAGACACGTAAGCATGATGTAAGCTTAAACCTAGCTAAGTGTGAATAATTTATGCAAAATTTCATCGTTAATCAAAAACTTTAACAGAGAAACTTCCGTGTGCGCGTAGGTGATTTAATGCCAACGGCATAAGCAAAGTGTGTTGTAGCATTAATGAGTGTAGTAGAAGATGTAAGCAGGTATGCGTCTATGAAATGTATGAGATAATAGTTATTTGACACGAAATTCCTTTAGCTGAGAAAAAATTATATGCTGAAAAAATATCGCTCCACCGCCTTTTCGTTGAGGCTGTAGGCGGTGTCGAACACATGACTGCAAAGCAAAACTCTAAGATTTTATATATATATTCTTATGCGAAGTGATACAAAAATATTAAAAAAAAAAAAATAAAGAAAATAAAGAGCAAAAAAAAAGTAAAATAGAATAAAATAAACTGAAATGAAATAAAAAAAAAAAAAAATAAACTAGAATAAAATAAAATGAAAAAAAAAAAAATAAATAAAATAAAAAAAAATAATATAAAATAAAAAAATAAAATAAAATTAATAAAATAAAATAAAATTAATTAAAATAAAATAAAAAAAATAAAAAAAATATAATAAAATACAATAAAATAAAATAAAATAAAATAAAATAAAATAAAATAAAATAAAATAAAATAAAATAAAATAAAATAAAACAAAATAAAATAAAATGAAATAAAATAAAATAAAATAAAATAAAATAAAATAAAATAAAATAAAATAAAATAAAATAAAATAAAATAAAATAAAATAAAATAAAATAAAATAAAATAAAATAAAATAAAATAAAATAAAATAAAATAAAATAAAATAAAATAAAATAAAATAAAATAAAATAAAATAAAATAAAATAAAATAAAATAAAATAAAATAAAATAAAATAAAATAAAATAAAATAAAATAAAATAAAATAAAATAAAATAAAATAAAATAAAATAAAATAAAATAAAATAAAATAAAATAAAATAAAATAAAATAAAATAAAATAAAATAAAATAAAATAAAATAAAATAAAATAAAATAAAATAAAATAAAATAAAATAAAATAAAATAAAATAAAATAAAATAAAATAAAATAAAATAAAATAAAATAAAATAAAATAAAATAAAATAAAATAAAATAAAATAAAATAAAATAAAATAAAATAAAATAAAATAAAATAAAATAAAATAAAATAAAATAAAATAAAATAAAATAAAATAAAATAAAATAAAATAAAATAAAATAAAATAAAATAAAATAAAATAAAATAAAATAAAATAAAATAAAATAAAATAAAATAAAATAAAATAAAATAAAATAAAATAAAATAAAATAAAATAAAATAAAATAAAATAAAATAAAATAAAATAAAATAAAATAAAATAAAATAAAATAAAATAAAATAAAATAAAATAAAATAAAATAAAATAAAATAAAATAAAATAAAATAAAATAAAATAAAATAAAATAAAATAAAATAAAATAAAATAAAATAAAATAAAATAAAATAAAATAAAATAAAATAAAATAAAATAAAATAAAATAAAATAAAATAAAATAAAATAAAATAAAATAAAATAAAATAAAATATAATAAAATAAAATAAAATAAAATAAAATATAATAAAATAAAATAAAATAAAATAAAATAAAATAAAATAAAATAAAATAAAATAAAATAAAATAAAATGAAATAAAATAAAATAAAATAAAATAAAATAAAATAAAATAAAATAAAACAAAATAAATTAAGAACTTTAGAAAATAGAATAAAATAAAGTAAATTAAAATAAAACAAAATAAAATAAAAAACAATATCCAAATTAATTTTTGTTATTTTCACACCATTGCTTTTATGTATTTTCAACATATTTACTCAAAACCCTTCTGTACTTGCAATACAAAGCACAAAGGCTTTACATAATTCGTCCATCCCATGCCATTAAAATACCCTGTGAAATGCCTACCACCCGGTTAACCAACGTTCGTCAAGTTTCTAAATATGTATTCTAACAGCTAGATACTGTGAATAAATTGTTGAGCACCGTTGTGGCATGTTAAGTATTTTGTAAGAATACACTTGAACCCTCACTGTCAAGATGTGTTTGACGGTTGTGGACTTTCTTGGATGGACTGGCGTTTGCTAATCATGTAAAGAGAGGTATAAAGAGTTAAGTTTTTCTCTACTTGTTGTTGTTGTGTGTTTTTTTTTGTTGACATACCACTTCAGCTGATTATTATTACAGTTAGTTACTTCCTTGTTGACGCTTCTTAATTATTGCTGACACTTTTTGTGTTGCTTGCTGCTGTTGTTGTTGTTGTTGTTACACTTAAAGGTGTTTTCCTTCACTGCTTTTGTTTTTGCTCTTTTGTTATTCGATTCAATTGCCGTCTTTTTAAATTAACTGTTGGCGACAGCGTAACTGAATGTGTCGTGTTAACAAGGTATTTTGGGTCAAATGGTTGTTTTGTAAGGTACTCAAGGTAACGCATTCCTACAAAATAATTTTGAGCTTTTGTGTTGACCCTTGTTTTCATCACTACTGCCTTAGGTTTGTAAAGAAGTTTGATTGCTTAGGATGGCTGTGTGATCCATATTAAAGTTGTACAGAACACATTGTTTTCAGGATGCTCATCGCTAACGGTTAAGGTCGCTGATTAAAGCTTATATAATGAGATAGACGCATTCTAGATTAAATGGTAAAGTTGCATTACTTTTCCAAACAATACAACATATAATTATACACATTACCTTCTTTGTATTCGAAACTGTTTCAATGACGAGTGGATTAATTAAGATGAAGGATGAAAAAATTATCCTTCTACGAACTTTGTTAAAATGTAAACAAAAATGTATGTCAACAATTCAATCGCGGTTGCGACCCTGTAGGGAAAATCTCTAGTTCAGAGCTAGTTCGTTTCTAGTGCGTTCCGAACCAGTACTCGTTCGCAAACTATCTTTTTTACATGAAATCAACTGGCGAATTTAACATGGCGATGTCCTAGGCTGGAACTAGTACAAAATTCGACAGTTTGGATCTAGTTCGTTTATTGGTACTATTTCTATAGTTCTGAATATAAATTAAATACAAAAACTTAAATTCAAATACGAATCCAAATGCCTTTTAAAGACTCCTCAAACGCTGGTTTCGAACTAGTGCAAATGTAATCACTAACGGAGTTATTCTTATTGGCCACTTTATATCTAGTTCTGATCCTGAAATTTGTTCAGTAGTGCCTGGGTTCCCTGCAGGGAACTAGTGAAAATGTAATCACTAACGTACTAGTTCTTATTGGCCACTTTATATCTAGTTCTGAACCAGAAATTTGTGTCACTAGTGCCTAAGTTCCCTGCAGGGGAGATATCATAAAAAAGCGCACAATAGTAAAAACACACACACGTACACACCTACAACCAGAGCGCTTGCTTATCAAATCTGTTAAAAAACAGCGATTCTTTGAATTTAACCTCTCTTTAAAATTCAATTTAAAATCGTTCAACAAAAATCACTCAATTGACTGGCTACAATAGTTGATTAAAAGAAAAAAAAAAAACCAAATTTCACGGTAAAAATCTTTCAACAAAAACTCCGTGTATCATCTTTTCCAACAAAATAAGTTTAAATAAGTTTTTGAACAGCTTGTGTACAATCAATTCAACAAATCGTTGCATATTTTTGGGCTGAGTACATGCAAACCTACATTCACAAATGCTACGGTTACTTTATCGCTTGGATATAATGCGAAACAATTTGTAAATATCAAAATGTGAGTGGGTCGACAGGTGCATATTAATCATTACCGATAAAATTTATTAAAGTATGTTTATTTTTAGATTTTTTCTTCTTTGTGAAACGAATTTCATTAACCAAATGTAGTGATTTTTATGCCCAGCAGAGCTAGTTTATAGGATTGATTTTCTGGTAAATAAAATTTAAAAAAATTAAATAAAATTAAATATCTAATGTAAAACAAAAAAAAAAAAAAAAAAAAAAAAAAATTAATACAAAAATCAAAATAAAAATAAAATAAAATAAAACAAAATTAAATGAAATAAAAAAAAATTAAAATGAAAAAACAAATGAAATAAATAGAAAAATTAATAAAAAAAATAAATTGAAATAAAATAATTAAAGATAATAATAAAGATAAGATAATACAAAATAAAATAATGTTAAATAAAATAAAACAAAGTTAAATAAAATTAAAAAAAACTTTAATAAAATTCAATAAAATTAAGTATCTTAAGTAAAAAAAAATTATAAAAATTAACTAAAAAATAAAACTAAAAATAAAAATAAAATAAAATAAAAAAATAAAAAAAAGAAATAAAAATAAAATAAAACAAAATTAAATAAAATAAACCTTCGTGAAGGGTGGACACTTTGCCGCGGTACAAGGGCTTAAGTCGATAGCCACAGGGCTACGCTGCCCTTGTTATCATAGCGCAGCCCGGTGCTACATCACGAGAGAAGCCAAGCCTCTCTTGCGCGGCGACAAAGATCTTCCTCCTCCGAATCCAGGGTGTTATGCGACCACGTGCCTAGTGGCTGTAATCGAACGGAGCCTCTCTGATACCGGGCCGCCTCGGCGATGGGTCGTACCAACAAGATGAAAAAAAAAACAAGTAAGGGAAGCTGTCTTCGGCTGTGCCGAAGGCTATATACCTTTCATGAATAAGCGTCACGAAATTGAATTGATTCCCTGAAGTTTGCATTCAATTGAGATAGTTATTGAATGAGAGTTATTTTGATGTAATTCAGTTGAAATTGAATTACTTTCTAGCATTCTTTAATTCTTTGAATCGAAAATATGAATTCAACATGTCAAATCGTAACTACATGGAATTTCAAATTAAATTCAACGAAAAACATTTGAAAAAATGAATAAATCCTGAATTGTAACTGTTTTGATTCATTCAATTAACAGCTCTGATAGATGATTAATACCTAAAGTATTTTGAGATGCTTACCAGCATAAAATTTTTTCTGTCAGACATTTATGTCAGTTTGATCTAGATTTTTTTTCCTAGACTAAAAAAGGTCTTATCAGAACTCTTTTGTGTACGCTCAATGATTGGCTGCTATTAATTTGGATAAGAGTGTCCTGCCGCACACATACATATGTATGTGCTACAAGAATGCACCTACACGATATAAATATTAATGTAACTAAATGAGCCGGAAATAAGGATGATTAAGACGAACAATATATATTACTAATGCAGTCGTCATTATAATTTAACTTAATGTGGTCTATCTCGACCTACATACATATGTATATTCGTACTAATATATAAATAGAGCAGATAGGTAAATCAATAGGATAGGAATGTTTTTGGTCAGGCACTCTGAGCAGAGGTGCTTTCAGATGAAAGATGAGGGCTTTTACTCAGACAAGGAATATTCGTTGTGATATTCGTTTTCAAATTTCCTCTTGCATTCTATTCTTAGCTCTCAATTTTTACTTATGTATATATTTACCTGTGCTGATCCCGTATAGCCATCAATTATTTGTTTTATTTTTGTTTGCGAAAATTTTTTACCATCAAAATCAATTTGATAGATTGATTAATACGCAAACAAATAAGACAAACTTGTCTGTAGGGAAGCCAACGACAATTGCAAATTTAGCAACTTTTTTAAGTTATATTAATAAGAGGCAGTCAGCAAAAATTTGAAAACAAATTTATTTAATAATAATATTAATGGAGCGCATAACTTTATTTCACTTTCTTTCCAAGCCCACTGAAACTTTTTGCTTCATGCAAATGAAGCGTAGGCTACAAAAACACCCTCCTGGCCTATCTACCAAAAATGCAAAATATTTGTCTGTTTGCCAAAGGTCGTCGGTAGCAGGCCCTTGACGGCATCTAAAGTCAGCCGAGTGCACATTTAAATAAAAAGTAAAAAAGTTTTACATTTATGTTTATTATGTGCTGAGCAGCAGTTATTTGCTTTAGAGCTAAGAGATTTGAAAAATTACGACAACAGCAACAACTTTGCATAGCATATTTGTAGACTTAAGTATGAAAAATGAGGTTTAAAAACATAAACAGCCTATAACAGTTAAAAAAGAAAACATTTGTGCTACGTGAGAATGTATGTGTGGCAGCAGAGTCAGTGAAGCGCTATGGAGCAGAAACATTGCGAATGGCTAAGCTGAGAATTATAAAAAATAAAATAAAAATAACCGCAACCATATTCCGGAAATCGCAAAAAAGATTAACAAATATAAAAACGCCTAAAAGTATGCAGCAAAAATAATTTGTTCCTTATGACTTTGGAAAATGTGTGCCTTTAGGGTCAACGTCATTTATTGAAACAGTAATAATCTGATTGAATGTAAAAAAAATTTCGGTAGCACCAAGCCGTCTTCGTATCGAATCAATACATATGTAGGAACACTAAGGGCCGGTTGCATTAAAGCCGATAACGCCTAATCGCCCGGTTACCGGAGTTTAATTGACGTATTTTGTTCGGTTAAGTGTCATTCTAATCACCGATTAGTCGTTATCGGCTTTTATGCAAGCGGCCCTAAGAATCGACTCAGCCTAACCTACAATATACGTTATCCTAACTACTGTGGTAGTTATACCGATCTACCTTTCCGATTGGAAAAAGAAAGGATTCTATATCCTTAGTACAGTAATCAAATAACGGCACGAAAGAGCAAGACTTCTAACTAATCCGATTTTTAGCCGAACACGGTTATTTCAAAGTATAGCTTCACATAATAGGCACGATTGAAACTCATTGTGGGATACGTAACCAAAACCTCTTTAGAAAATCGAATACTTGCCTAAACAAACTAAGCACGGTGGAGTACACACTTGGTGGTCTATCAGGTCAATGATAAGATAAGAGGCAAGTATGAAAGAGGTCAGCCATTCGTACTTGAAGTAACGAACGATCTTTTCAAATGTTGAGCTTGCCAAACTCAACATATAGATATAAAGCGCCACTGAGTTCTCAGATAGTGAATTTTAATGAACATTAGATGATTGGAGAGATCTGTCAGAGTGTTCTGTCCGAAAGGTCTATTCTTCTCATCTTTTGCCTTGTTCTTCCTTTGCCCCTATTCCTCCTTCTTCATTTTCTTTCGATATTGCTCTTCCACTTACCTACGCTTTTTTTTCTGGACCGTTTTTCCTTTCCCCTTTGCATTTTCCTGATCCTTTTCCCTTCCATTTTCCTTTTTCCTGTTTACTTTTCCATTTCCTGTTAATATTTCTGTTTCTGTTCCTGGTCCCATTTCTGTTCCTGTTTCCATTTCTGTCCTGTTTCCATTTCTGTTCCTGTTCCCGTTTCTGTTCCTCTTCCTGCTCCTGCTTCTGTTCTGGTTAATGTTCCTGTTCCTTTTCTTTTTGAGTCTCTTTTTATTTTTCTTTCTGCTTCTCATTCTCATTCTGTTTCTGTTTCTGATTCTGATTCTGTTTCTATTTCTGTTTCTGGTTCTGTTTCTATTTCTGTTTCTGTTAATGTTCCTGTTCGGGTTAGTGTTCATGTTTCTGTTCCGGTTAATGTTCCTGTTCCGGTTAATGTTCCTGTTCGGGTTAGTGTTCCTGCTTCCATTAATGTTCGGGTTAGTGTTCCTGTTCCCGTTCCGGTTAATGTTACTGTTCGAGTCAGTGTTCCTGCTTCCGTTAATGTTCGGGTTAGTGTTCCTGTTCCCGTTCCTGTTAATGTTACTGTTCGGGTTAGCGCTCCTGTTTCGGTTCCAGTTTTAGCCCAGTAGTTCTTTTTTATCATCAATGCCTTTCAAAACGTGGCTGGTTTTGGTGGACCCCCGTTTCTACTATATCATAGTTGGGTCCTCCGTAGATTATAATACAATAAAATTAATTTGTTTTTCAAGTTAATGCCAACTTAGGCCCCCAGAAAGTCTCTCGTGAACCCCTTATGGTAGACCTGGATCACTTTGGAAAGCACTGCTTTAGCTACTTTAAACTACGCTCCTGCTGCAATAACTAACAAGTTCTGACAGAAAAATTGCTGAGTTGCAGAGTTTCGCTGTAAAATGTTGCATACTTTTTGGCGCACATTATAGTTAGTTTTTCAGCAGTAAACTTAAAGCTAGAGCAATTTCCAGAATAGGGTACCTGCAAAACGTGAAGCAAATGAAATTGTATATTGCTGTTATTGTTGTTGTTATAAATATTACACAACACATACACTTAATTTAAAAGATTTGCATAAATGAGCTACATTTGGAGTATACTTTGCGTAGCTCAGCAGAGTTGGGGTTAAAAACTAAATACAACATACTGTCATACCAGTACCTATCTGAATTTAAAGTTAGGATGCAGAGTAGAGCTGTGAATATACGTATAACGGATATGCAACCCACGTGTCGTACGAGTGCTACTTAATTTGCAAGACAACAACAACAACAACAACAGAATTTATTTATAGCAAGTTTAGAATATTTTTCATTTTCTCTCCTCGACTACCGCCCACCAACCAACCAAACTCGTTTAAAGTGAAGCATTTAATTTTAGAAGTTTTTCGTTTTTACCTTGAGTAAAAGTACTTTGTGTTTTTGTTGTTGTTGTTGTTGTATTTTTTAGTGACGTCGTTGTTGTCACTTTACTTTTAGCCCACGTTATGGTAGCAAAAAAGTTTTTAGACTGCAGCATATAAAACCGATACTACAGAGTCATCTTAAAAGCACTGAAGAAGAACGCCATCTAGCTATAAATATTTTTTGTGTGTATGTAAATACACAACAAAACACTCTCAAATTTACTGGGAAACAACAAACTTTTTAATAAAACTCGGAAATGTGTATGTGAGTATGAAGTTTTAACTTATTTAGTGTTGAAAGGCAATAAACGCCATGTACACATACACTCGCAAAGTTTGTCTAAATTTATATATATATAAGAGGAGGTTAAAAATTGTGGTTATTTGTCTGGCGAAAGCTTAAGTTTGTGCTTTGACAACAAAGTTGTGTCAAATTAAAATTAGGTCGCTTTGTTGTTTGTCCGTCCTTTATTCATGCCAAAAATGGGGTACCTTGAAATTTAATTTTAGGTTACTACTTCGCGCTGAGCTAAAGACTCTTAACATGGAATTTTGTTCAAAACTCACTGAGAAAGTTAAAAATTTCCACAAGGTGGAGCTCGTATCGTTATACTTAAAAACATAAGGCGACAATTTCGAAACTTGTCATCGATTATAAGCACCGTCTTATAAACCTTATATAGTGTTATAAAAGTTGGTGGTGCTACCCGAGCACGCATTACTACTATATCTACTTTTCAATCGTCATATCTCCAAAACTAATTCTTTCAGATTAGGGATGTGCACTTGGTAAATTAATCGAACGTGAGGATTAAATCAAAAGGATTGATTGAATTAATATTGTTATTAATCGCAAGAAAAAATATGCGCCATTCTGCAAAATGATGTAGTTTTATGAATATTAACTGGTTTATTTTTTGAAAAAAAAAAAAAAAAATTATAAAAAATATTTATTTGAATCCAATTAGCCAAACACTTTTAATAAATCAGAAGTAAGTTTAGGGGATGTGATAAATTTGAATAAGACTACATTACTAGAGTTCGGAAAAATATGTCAAATCAAGCGCCTGAACATTATTTTGTAAATTTATTTGAAAAAAAGGAGTGAGCACTAAATACTCGTGAAGTTTGATGTGTAAACAAGTGTACACTGCACATAAATTAAATTAAACTAGTGTTCGCCAAAAGGTTGAAATTCAACCACAAAACATAATTTCATTATATTTTTGGCTGTTTTTCCCTTGTCTTTTATTTTGTTTCTTTCTTTTGATATCTCTTTCCTACATGATGAGTCATGAATGTTTCAGAGGGGACTCATAAAGGACTCGTAGGCGAGTCATAAATGACTCATAGACGAGTTATACATGACTCATATACGATTCATAAATTACTCGGAGACAGTCATAAATGGCTCATATACGAGTCATAAATGACTCATGGACGATTCATAAGTTTCTCATTGGTGAGTCATAAATATGTAAGTAACGCATAGGCGAGTATTTTCCTTTGCTTTTCCCTTTCCTTTTCCTTTTCCTTTTCCTTTTCCTTTTCCTTTTCCTTTTCCTTTTCCTTTTCCTTTTCCTTTTCCTTTTCCTTTTCCTTTTCCTTTTCCTTTTCCTTTTCCTTTTCCTTTTCCTTTTCCTTTTCCTTTTCCTTTTCCTTTTCCTTTTCCTTTTCCTTTTCCTTTTCATTTCGTAAATTAATGTTGATATCAAGAGTTCACGTTTGAAACTTTTATTTGGTATACGAAAATAGAAGTAAAATGGAATTGTAAGCGCTATGGCCTCTGTTGTATTTGCAAAAATTATATTTTCTATCAAAAACTGCCATTCTAATGGAAATTTCAATTGTTTACGCAAATGCGACTCACTGAAAACCATAGTTGGGCACAATACGCTCAGTTTTTCCTACCACTAAAAATGAAATACGTGAATAACTTGTTCTACAACTAAACTTTAACTAAACGTATAGCTTTCAGATTAGGATGGGGATCGGAAGTAATTTTAAGGAATTTTCATTACCAAACAATTTTTTATTTTGTATTGATACTGGAATTCGTCGTGCAAAAAATATTTTTTGAATTATGCCCAACTATACAGCTACATACGACATATATAGATACAAAAGCTGAAAAAACCAATTTTCCATAATTTGTACTCATGGGGATGTTGGTAAACAATGTGCAACAACCCTAAAAGTATCAGGTAAGTGCAATGAAAAAAAAAAAGGTTTAATGGATTTCTTTGTCACTTCGCATATTTCTTCCTCTTCCGTAACCAAACGAGTTGCTGCAACATTTCGCCATCATATATCCGCCACGAGCGCTTCCTTACTGGTCAGCAAGCCACAATGTAAGTCTTTGTTAGCTTTTAGTAACAATTTCATACTTACATAGCGAATCATGTATGTACGTATGAATGTGGGTTCGTATGCAAAATGCTAGTTTAATAACTTTATTGTTGCTGTCATATGTATATGCGTTTTTATTTCTAGTATCATGTGTATGCTTCTTTTGCGTTTCAAATGCAAACAAAGGACGAACAAACAACAATGCAGCAAAACTACAATGTAATAGTTACAAATGCATGAAATAAAAACTTTTTACACCTTCAAAGAAGTTAGTTTAAATTTTTCGGTTTATGCCAATATCTATAAAAAAGTTTTAATGCGCAGCTTTCTCTTAACATTGTCATCATTCTATTAAATGAAATTTTTTATTTTATTTTATTTTATTTTATTTTATTTATTTTATTTAATTTTATTTAATTTTATTTAATTTTATTTAATTTTATTTTATTTTATTTTATTTTATTTTATTTTATTTTATTTTATTTTATTTTATTTTATTTTATTTTATTTTATTTTATTTTATTTTATTTTATTTTATTTTATTTTATTTTATTTCATTTTATTTTATTTTATTTTATTTTATTTTATTTTATTTTATTTTATTTTATTTTATTTTATTTTATTTTATTTTATTTTATTTTATTTTATTTTATTTTATTTTATTTTATTTTATTTTATTTTATTTTATTTTATTTTATTTTATTTTATTTTATTTTATTTTATTTTATTTTATTTTATTTTATTTTATTTTATTTTATTTTATTTTATTTTATTTTATTTTATTTTATTTTATTTTATTTTATTTTATTTTATTTTATTTTATTTTATTTTATTTTATTTTATTTTATTTTATTTTATTTTATTTTATTTTATTTTATTTTATTTTATTTTATTTTATTTTATTTTATTTTATTTTATTTTATTTTATTTTATTTTATTTTATTTTATTTTATTTTATTTTATTTTATTTTATTTTATTTTATTTTATTTTATTTTTTTTTATTTTTATTTTATTTTATTTTATTTTATTTTATTTTATTTTATTTTATTTTATTAAATTTTATTTTATTTTATTTTATTTTTTTTATTTTTTTTTAATTTTATTTTATTTTAATTTATTTTATTTTTTATTTTATTTTATTTTATTTTATTTTATTTTATTTTATTTTATTTTATTTTATTTTATTTTATTTTATTTTATTTTATTTTATTTTATTTTATTTTATTTTATTTTATTTTATTTTTATTTTATTTTATTTTATTTTATTTTATTTTATTTTATTTTAATGGGTGTTTCTAACAACTCCCCCAAAAATATTGTGTTTTTTCATAAAATTTGTCAACTTGTTTGACTGAGCAAACAGCATATGTACGCGAGCTTTTGAGATCGAGTTCCCGCTAGAAATCAATGGATTTACCAACCTACAGGTAAAACAAAACCAAAATCCTCTTTTGTGAAGTTCAAAGTACGAATTCATATCTCGTGCGAGCATGTTTGTTTTTTTGCCAATTGCAACTTTTTGCAACAGCTCATGCCAGATGCATTGTCCTTGTTGAATCATCCGTTTTTTTTTTTTATCAATAATACCTTACAACTACCGATTGGTTCTGCTGTGCCTGTTGCTTTGCGAACTATTATAATTCTACAACAATACAAAAGCATTGTTGCAATGTTGTTTTTTTCGATACTGTTATTCTAGTAGTGTTATTGCCGGCAGCTATCTCCTGTAACGGAAATCCATAAAAATGGAATGAATGTGATGTTTTTTTTTGTGTATTTTTAAAGTCACTTCAAATAGAATTCAATGTGGGACACGTGGGTATTAGAACAGGGTGGTTCACATAACGGGATTTCAATATCTTCATTTTGAACACAGATTTGAAGAAATGGATATTTTTGAAAGTAGGCGTGACAAAATGTCCGAATCGTATAAATATTTATCCTATATAGTAAAGTTTTTGACGGCTGAGTAGAAGATAGCCGTTTTTCAAAACCGCCCTATCCCTGATTTTTGTAAGCCACGTCCATTCTGAGACTTTGATTCAAAAACGCCCTACATATCTCAGTAGATGATGTATTGAAACTTTTAAATTAGGACGTTATTAAACTAGGCTTCCTTCAAAGAAGTTTTAAGGTGGAGATATAGTTTCGAATAGGCGATTCTACGCTCCCTTTATATAACAATCTACTATACCTATCAACCACCCTGTACATCTGCGTGGGTACATGTTAAATTTTTTGCATTGCTAGAAATTTTCTGGTGTTTGTACTATTGTACACCGGTATAATCTACCGATTCCCTGCAACCACTTTGGCTTAGCATGTCATTTGTTATTGCTTTCTGCTTTGGCACCTGCCATTTGCCAATTCATTGCCAGCTCTTCTTACTTTGTTAAGTTTGCGATTTTTTTGCTTCTTTGCCTCTTGCAAGTACATACATATTAACGTAAGAGTTGTGCTTCGACAAGCCCGTGGGCGTATCACTTCAAAAAGACCCTTATTGGTAGAAATGCTATCACTTTTTCTAGAAAACAAAAACCTGCACTTTCTTACTCATTATTTCGTGCTTCTTCAGTTCCTCCTTAAGCGTTCCAAAAGGTAGTATTGCGGCATCAATTATTTGATTCTCTACAGTTTCGTTAACAAAAAAAAAATGTTACGTATACGTCATGTCACTTTTATGAAAATATGAAGTGATTTTTCCTTATTAAACCAAGGGGGCAAATATGGGCAAAATAAGTAGTCTGGTATAGATAGAACATATTTCAAACTGTCATTTTATTATAGTTGGAAGATGTAGCACTCTGTAGCACAGAAACTTTTTAGCTATCCAAAGCAGGAAATGTAGCATTTATAAAGTAAATTTCTATATATGCAAAATACATCTATATATATAAAAAAATTGTAACAGGTCGATGTCTGTACATGGCAGATATCAACAAAAAATTGATGGGGGGAAACCATTTTAAAAATTTTTGTGTGTCCGTCTGTCTGTCTAGCCGTATGTTTGTGGCCGTATCATTCTGAAAGTAATGAATGGAATTGAATGAAACTTTTTTCGTTGAATTGCTCGACGCTCAACTTAAAATTTTAGATATTAATTTTTTAGATATCTCACCCGGTTTTGGAGTTATCGCCCAATATGTGGACCATGTCTGCCTGTATGTTTGTGGTCGTAACCCTCTAAAAGTGCTGAATGGAATTGAATCGTTGGATTACTAGACGCTAGACTTAAGGTTTAACTAAGATATTATTTTTTGCGATATCTCAACGGGTTTTGGGATTATCGCCCAATATGTGAACCAGGGGTGACCAAAAATGTCAAAAATATTAGTACAATATGGGTGTCAAACGAAAGGTGTCAATGAATACTATAATATGCGATGCGATTCATTGAAATATCTGAAATGAAATAAAAGGTATTTTTGCCGCCATACCAACGGAAATATTTTCAAGCAGGGTTTCCACCCAGGGTTACCATTTTACCGTATTGTATTTGTATTTTAGGTATATTTTTGGGATTTGGATTTTGATATCATTAAGGGCTCACTTTGGGATAATTTGGGGATATTTTTAGATCATTTTGTTTCAATTTTGGAATAATTTGGGACAATTTGGGGCCATTTTCGTTTTGGAGTCTTTTTGGTATCATTTTTGGATCATTTTTCAGTAATTTTGGGAACATTTGAGGGTTTGCTTGGTCGTTTTGGGATTGTTTTAGGATTACTTTGGGATAATTTTTGGATAATTAGGGGTCATTTTCGGATCATTTTGAGTACATTTAAGGATGCTTTTTGGGGTTATTTGGGAATCATTTTTGGATCATTTTGGGATCATTTTAGGGTCGTTTTTGGGGGCATTTTGGGACTATTTTGAGATCATTTTTGGGTCGTTTTGGCTTCAATTTCAGATCATTTCGGGAACATTTAAGGGTATTTTTGGGATCATTTTAGGATTATTTTGGGTAAGTAAAGGTAGCGCTAAATTGATAGCACCTAGCAAGCTCGGTCACCCAGGTCCTATGGCTAAACTTAGCAAAAATTCTAAGCAGTTTTAGTTGAAAAAAATGTTTCTTTTTTTTAGTGAGGCCTGTCAGTACTTGAACTTTTCACATGCACAAAATGAAGAGCAAGCGTGTGATCATCCCTACTTTGGTGCTTTCATATTCTCTACTCTACTCATATTACACCTTCTCATTGCTTTTTTTTTCGTGTTAATCTTCTATTTCTTTGGGTTTGCAGCTGGTAGCTGCTGAGCTCAATTTCTTCTATTGGAAATGTGTTCTCTTATACTACTTTGTAAATATTTCCTTTCACTTCTATTTTTATTTTAGTTACTCTTTCTATTTACTTATTGTTATTTATTGTTTTACGCTTGCTACCTTTGTAAGTGTTTGCTGATGCAGTTGTTGCAACATTTAGTCAATGTGTAACTAAGCGTTTTTAATCTGCGTTTTCTATCCTTACACATACAATAAATTTAAATAGTTTTTCAGTTAACTTTTTCTGGTTACGCTTTTTTGCGCAATAAAATCCAAACAGATCTGCTTACTTATGGAGTTAACTAGCCATGTAAGCTATAAAGCTTAGTAAAATCTAAGCGCCGGCAGCTAGTGGCACAATTGTCCGAAAATCTGAGAACCAAATTCATACAGATTATTACGCTCTTTGCTTGTCCTCTCGAACAATGAAATTGTTGCTGCGCTTGTGAGAGCGCTATGATCGCACGGACCAATCAGCGGATGTCGTTTGTTATGCTCAGTGGCTTACTTGCATCCAACGACTTACAACATACGATGGCCGCTCTTTCAGTGTAATGCACTCTCATTTTCATGGTAGAGTGCTCTCAAAGTATTTGCTACGTTATTTTTCTTAGTATATTCGTAATCTTCAACACAGCACTTTCTGACTTTCCTTCGAAGAAGATGAATGCGAATAACTTCTATTTAATTCTTTTTAAACAAATATGATTACCGTGAGCTCATTTGTGTTTGGCCTTTGATAAATAACCGCAAGCTTTTTTGGAGAAAAATGATTTTGCATAATGGACATGAAAAAAAACGCTAAAATTGACGCTTCAGATGGATACACCTAAACGAAGATGACCTTATATGTTTTGTAATTAAAAAAAAACGCGGATTTGATTGTAATCTTCCCTTGGGTCACATTGTACAAAAATTATAATGAATTCATATTTTAATGAGATAAATATTTATAAAGACGATAAACATGCCTTTATCTTTGAACTAAGCATTACTTGGAAATTTCCTGCGCCATGTAGGGAAGTAATATTGCCAAGCTGGCTGATGCTCTCTCGGAAAAATCCAGACATTACAGCTTTACAGAATTTACCATCGACGAGTTAGTTAAATGTAGCAAGGAAGTAGCCTTCGGTCCTACAGTCATGTATTCTCCACTAGGTTGATCAACTTCCATTTCGACTGGATTGACTGACTTAGCCACGGCTCGAAAGAAATGAGCATGCCGGCCCACTTTGTTGTCCCTTGATCAAAAAATGACTATCAACTGGAGATATAGCTCAACCGTACGGGGTGTAAGTACCGAAAGTACTTGAGGCCGAAGGTACTGAGTGTGAGGAGCTTTATATGGCGGATGACCGAAAATGCTAGCAGGAAATCCGAAAGAAACTTTTATCCAAATTGATAGAGAGATGTTAAATGCGTTTTCTTGATAGCGGGAGCGTTTAAAATTTTAAAAGTGCCTTTAAAAGATGTCTCTCATGACATGTCTCTTCGCAAGGCTTACACGGCGATGCTCAGCAACAATGCGGGTTAGGGGTTTAGAATATGCCCGATGTGTAGGTAATGACGTGCTAACTCGAATGTTAATCTATGGATATCATGCCTCTCACCTCTCATTACCCATCTTCTCGTTCCTTGCGGATGAAGGGATGACATGACCTAGAAGGTTCTACTGGTCATACCAAATCGCTACCACGACAGTCGGTCAGCACCACAAGGGAGTACCGAATCGTACCGGGTTCATAAACGGCCAAGGAATGTCTATTTGTGCATCACTTCCCAAAACCGTAGGAGAGTGTTTTTGCTGTTAACTACAACTACATGAATGTCCCCGAGATCTTCGAATGATTCTTCATTCAAGCTGTCTCCTCATTAAAATCGAGAAAGTAGTCGATACTAACAGTGGGTATGGAAGAAATTTTAAGGATGAGCTTCACGAACTTTACCCAGAATTAAACCAAGAAATAGTGGAGCGAATTAAAAAAAGAAAAATAAAAAATTATTCATCATCTATAAAATTCGTGCACGTTTCGGGACCATTTTAGGGATCGAGACAATTTTCGAGATCATTTAGGGACTGTTTCGGGATCAGTTTGGGGATGTTTCGTGATCATTTCGGGACAGTTTCGGCATCACTTTGGGACTGTTTCGGGATTACTTCAAAACTCTTTTCGGTACTTCTTCGTGATCATTTCGGAACGGTTGCGGGAACATTTTATAGATCACTTCAGGACCATTTTTGGGATCATGTCGGGACTGTTTCGGGATCATTTCAGGACTATTTCGGGATCATTTTGGGAATATTTCGGGATCACTACAAAACCATTTTTGGGATCTCTTTGTGATCATTGCGGGACTGTTTCGTGACCATATTATAGATCACTTCAGGGCCATTTTCGGGCTCATTTCAGGACTGTTTCGGGATCATTTCAGGATCATTTTGGGAATGTTTTGGGAACACTTCGGGATCATTCGCGGGACCTCTTCGTGATTATTTCGGAACTGTTTCGGGATCATTTTGGAACTGTTTCAGAATCATTGCGAGACTGTTTCGGTATCACTTTGGGACTGCTTCGAAATCACTTCAAAACCGTTTTTGGGATCTCTTCGATATCACTTCGGGACTGTTTCGGGATCGCTTGCACCATTTTTGGGATCGCTTCGGGATCATTTTGTGACTGTTCCGGGATCATTTTGAGAATGTTGCGGGAACGCTTCGGGACTATTTTTGGGATCGCTTCGGGACTGTTAAAAAATGTCCCATTCAAGAATTCTTAAAAAATTCATTCCTGCTTGTTGCTACAAAGTCAGCCTGTAGGTATTTACTGCAAATTCTTATTATAAATATTACAAAATCAGCATTTTCGCTATTTACCCAAACAAATTACAAAATTTTAAGGACTTCTTCCTACGCATAAACCACAAATGTCCTGCTGATCGCGCACAAGCAAAATATCGTCATAATAATGATTGAGATGACTTTAGCTACGCTTTTAACATGATGAAAGCATAATCCCCTTATGGTAACTACAATCTGCATAGCCTTCAAATGCGCCTTAAGGCACATTCAGATAGACATTCGCGATAACTGTACATGGTACATGGTAATACATTTTAGCATGTCCGTTGAGCAGTTATCGCAATTTGAATCGCTTGCCGCTTAAAGCAAATAAAAATTTCATTATATCGTTGTTTGGTCAGGTGCTTAAAATGCTGCAGGAAAGTAATAGAGACAGCCAAGACAGACAGGAAAAACAAGCTAGCAGACAGACAGACAAACAGGCGCTTAGCTCGCCACTTTTTTTTTTCTTTTTAAAATTTTTCTTAGCTTCAACTTTTTATGCAATTTTAATGCGAGCAATAATTTAATCGCAAATGAAGCAACCTTGTCTGTCCACTGTTGCGCTTCTAGAGAGATGCAAGAAAAACTTGAAAGTAAAAGAATTATAAATCGTTTGTCGAGAAATGTAAATCGCTCTTCATGTTATGCCGTAGATTGCAGCGTTATTTTTAATTTTCTAGATTAATTTTCATTTAGACACGTCAACTGGCAATATTTCTTAACAACAGCGTTGCGTAGCAATTTTATTGCTTGCTGTGTTGGGATTGCTACAATTATGTGTGCCCTCACACACCCACACATGCAAACTTACACTTCTTTGGTTATTCTCTTAGGTGAGTTTTAAAGGGACCGCTACAAGGTTATCCTAACGAATTCCATTGAGATATAGCTTTAAATGTACTTGGAATAGATGTATATTGGAAAGATTTTTCGTCATTCGTAGTTTGACATGGTTTTGTAACAAACCGGTTTCGGCGTTGGAGTAGATTTTCGCGGGAGAGAGACAAAATCGTTTAGTCTTTCTATACCAAAAATGGAGAAGCACATCGTCCTCAATGGATAGGTCATGTTATGTTTTCTGTAAGTAATCACGTACATACTTGAACCTATTTAAGTTCGTGAACTTTTTATGACTTACATGCATTGGTGGTCCTACCACCTGGACTCGCTCCGCAAATCATGTAGGACACAATTTAATAAGGCCAAAAGCCTTGGAACGGAGACTCAACGGCTCGAATATAAAGTCAAACTTAGGGCCTACAAAAAAGCTCTGAGGCAGACGAAGAGAGTATCGTGGAGAAATGTCTGCACTGGGATCGAAAATGTCGACGATACAGCGACAAGAACTCAAGAACTCAAACAGCCACAAGCTATTTGCGCAAACTTGACGGATCCTGGACCAGCACGGAGGGGGAAACCCTAGAGCTGCTCTTGAATACACAATTTCCGGGGAACTTGAGTGAGGAACGCTTAGCACCTGCAGCAAACCTGCAGTTTAAAGCTTCGAACCGTTCAAAGCTGCAGAGCCAGGTGGGATTATTCCCGCAAAACTCATAAACACAGCCTGCCTGGTTGTTAGTTACATTCCATGCGCCTGAAGAAGCGCACGGTAGTGTTTATTCCTAAGGCGCGCCTAGGTGGGGAAGGCGTCCCATTACGATCCTAAGGACTACAGACTGATAAGTCACTCGTCCTTTGTACTCAAAACCTTCGAGAGGATAAAAAACGATTACCCCTCCAATACTATTGATAGCAACCTTATCCCTAGCAATCAACATGCATACACCATAGGGAAATCTACAGAAACTGCGCTTCACAGCTTACACCCCTTTTACACTATTCAAGTCTTAAATTCAATTCTGTCGCGACATAGGCGAAGGGTGAGAAGAGAGGGGAAGAGTACACTTGAAAGCGTACAGTCAAATCGTTTCAAGTTTTTCTTGCTATCTCTTTCACTCCTCCTTGTATGTCCATATTTTGTTTCATAATTGCTTTCAAGAAAAATTGACAAGTGTAGACACGAATAGAAAACACAAGAGAGGACGCCAGAAGAGTTGAAAGCAATACTTGACAAATGTAAAACCGGACTTAGTTTCTGCTATTGAAAAATCGCTGTATGACCATGAGGGGCCCTCGATGGTATTAGTGCGACATGAGTATCAAAGGAAAGGTGGTGACAAGTGATTTAACATATTTGAGTATTTTTCCCATATAAGACAAATGTTTCTAGATATTGATAAACACGTGGAGCAGGAGTGGAGCTAGAAGGTTTTTGTGAAAAATTTGTCTAAAATGAAAGGTGTTCATGAGAGTTTTAAAGGGAGTCATTTTAATTCATTTCGGGAGTGGGATTGAGGGGATGAAGGTTGTGAGGACAGGAAATGAATTCAAGTTAATGTTTGGGCAGGAGAACGGCTGCAGGGTCTGCTAGAATTATTATCAAGCTTCAAACATTTTATCAATTTGCAAGCTTTAATCTTTAAGCGGTGCGAGAATGCGCTTTTTGGGAGTTCCCTTCCTGGATAGCCTATGCCAGATCCCGGAGCTAGACATAATTGACTTGATGGCCTTCAACAAGTCATCTAAATGGTTCGAGGAGGAGTAACGGTGTCGGATTAGGAGCGCCAGTCCCGGGATTCTGCTATGTGAAGAATCGCGATAATAAAGGGATTGACCATATTGCGCGGCCCCGGAACTGACTTTTCTAGTGTTGGTGGTGTCACAACGGGCCTTTCCAAACTGGTCTAAGTGTGCCTCTGCGGCATCCACTTCAACCTAACCTATCCTAAGCTTTTTTGTATTTTTATCGATAAATGATTTTAGTCGAGCCTTAAGGCTTATTTACATTCGTCGATTTTCTGGTCGATTTTTTCTTTCAACCTTCAAATACAAAGTGTGAGTCGATCGAATTGCTATTAACACGGTGGGGAAAGACAAAAAATCGACAACAAAAATGACCACAAAATCGACTCGTATAAATCAGCCCTGACAGATCAACCTCATATAACCGCATAGATTTTTACGTTGTGTATTCAATTTAGATTTCTCCACTTTTTGTTTTGTATCCAATTTTTTAGTTTTTTTTAGTTTTTGACCAAATTTTATATGAAAAAATTAAAAATATCGATTAGGTCCTTTTTTTCTTCCTAAAAAAAAAAAATTTTTAGGGTTCAGTGCATGCCCAAAAAAGTCCGAAAAATTCATTTGATTTTGGTACCATTTCAATTTTATCAGTAATATTTTTTTTTTTTAAAGAATAAAACTAATTTAAATTATTTTCGTTCTCTGCACATTTTTTTGTTTTCATTCTTAATTTTAATGGAATTTCCTTGCTCTTTAAAGCATAAAACTTTATTTTTTCTCTTAGCACACTTTAAAGTTATTCACAAGGTTTGCGGCTGTCTTCACTACATTTACGACTCTGCGTTTCTCGTTTGTGTATTTGAGTTTGAGGCATAAATTTATTACTACACTGCTGGGCCTCCCTGTCTGGTGTTTGTACGTGTGTTGTATACTTATTTATAACTAAGGCTGGTTTAACTTGGCTGGGCCTTTTTTGCTGAGTGTTGATTATCTTTAAAAATTTGTACCGCCCACGATTATTGGAGTAGCAATTTTTTTTCTTGCTCAAAAATGAAATACCTGCCACCCACAGACTTTCTTTTTTATTTTACTGCTCATTTGGGATTTGTTTAACCTTATTTACTGAGGGAATTTGTTGTTGGAAATCATGAAGTTTTAATTTTTTATAACGCATTAAGTTTTAAATTTATATCTTAAACGCCTAGGTTGGCTGTTGTTAGAATATCCATCTTATCACGTTTGTAGGTCTTTTTGATTTGGTATAACTTTCTCATAATCTACTAATTTCTGTGAAATAGGTATATCTCAGAGCTATATCGAAATCTTAGGCGAATGTTAATTTTTCAAACTTATTTGTCACATTTTTTTCAATTTTATTTTATTCTTAAAACTTTTCGGCTTAAAATTAAAACTTTTTGGTTTGAAAATTAAAACTTTTCGGTTTAAAATTAAAACTTTTTGGTTTTAAAACTAAAATTTATTTTTGAAAGCTTATTCAAGAATGAATTTTGCCAACAACATGTGTGCGATGTAGCTAAGTGGTTGAGCAGACCGGCAGGACGCAGGGAGTCTTGGTTCGAATCCCCGCCAAAGGCCAACGGTCAAAAAATTTATTTTATCTTTAAAAAATTGTTAAAACATTTCTGGTTTGTAATTGAAACCCGATTCATTTAAAATTTAGGTTCAAATTTTTAATCGTGTGCTATCAATTTAGCGCTAAATTTACTTATCCAAAATGATCCCGAAATTACCCTAAAATAATCCCAAAATATTCCTAAAATGATCCCAAAAAGACCCTTAAATGATCAGAAATTCAACTCAAAACGATCCAAAATAATTTAAAAATGACCCTAAAATGATCCAAAACTGATTCCCAAATGACCCCAAAAACACCCAAATGTACCCAAAATGGACAGAAAATTATCCAAAAATGATCCCAAAATAATCCTAAAATAATCCCAAAACGACCCCAAAAAGACCCTCAAATGTTCACAAAATGATCCAAAATTGAACCCAAAACTATCCCAAAATGATCCAAAAATGAGCCCAAATCGACCCCCAAATTATAAGAAAATG
Organism: Campiglossa producta; assembly: GCA_964058755.1. Taxonomy (NCBI): domain Eukaryota; kingdom Metazoa; phylum Arthropoda; class Insecta; order Diptera; family Tephritidae; genus Campiglossa; species Campiglossa producta. The sequence continues at coordinate 264,631 of CAXKVI010000061.1, read as the reverse complement.
ACCCCATGATCGTCCCTAATTAATCTAAAATTTAACCCAAAATGATCTCAAAATAGCCCCAAAATTATCCCAACGTGACCCGTAAATGATCCCCCAATATGATCCTAAAATAATCCAAATATGATCCAAAAAATATACAATACAAATACAATACGGTAAAATGGTAACCCTAAGCGGCAACACTACTTGAAAATATTTATGTTGGTATGTCGACGAAAATACCTTTCATTTGATACCTATATTGTCATATCTCACTCCATAACTAAAAAAAAAAAAAAAAATTAAATAGGAGGCAACCCTGTACAGAGTACACCCCCCAAGTGGCTACCCCCAAGTGCATAATCTTAGAATCAATCATACTACCTATATTCCAAATTTCATGCAGATCGATGAAGCTGTTCCCAAGATAGTACCGGATATACAAATATATTTCGGAAAGGTGGCAACGCTAGGTGGCAACCCTACTTGACAATATTTTAGTTGTTATTTCGCCGAAAATATCTTTCATTTGATAGCCATATTGGCATATCTTGCTCAGTTATTTAAAAAAATGAGATAGGTGGTAACCATGTACACCCCCCGTGGCAACCCCCAAGTCATCATCATCATCATTTATTGGCGCTTAACCGCCTAAGCGATTTTGGCCGTTGCATATCAAAGCACGCCAGTCATTCCTTTTTAGCGATAACTGACGCCAATTGGAAACCCCAAGGGAGTTCAAGTCATCCTCCACCTGTTGTTTCCATCTCAGTCGAGGCCTCCCCCTTCCTCTGCTGCCGAATTCAGGCGACGATAGGAAAACCTTCTGTGCTGGAGCTTCTTTGTCCATTCGCATAACATGGCCCAGCCAGCGGAGTCTTTGGGCTTTAATTCGCTGGACTATGGTCAGATCTGCGTAGAGCTCGTACAGCTCATCGTTAAATTTCCTTCGATACTCGCCGTTGGCATCACGGGAAGGACCATAAATCTTCCGGAGAACTTTTCTCTCAAATACTCCAAGGGCCATCTCATCTTCTCTTGACATTGTCCATGAATCTGAGCCACACATCAGGACAGGTATGATGAGAGACTTATAGAGCGTGATCTTTGTTCTTCGAGAGAGGACTTTACTTCTTAATTGCCTACTCAGTCCAAAGTAGCACTTGTTGGCAAGAGTGATTCTCCGCTGGATTTATAGACTGATATTATTTTCGGTGTTGATACTGGTTCCCAAATAGACGAAGTCCCTCACAGTTTCAAATTTGTAACTATCAACAGTGACATGGCTGCCAAGGCGCAGGTGCGCCGATTCTTTCTTTGATGACAGCAAATACTTCGTCTTGTCCTCGTTCACGGCAAGACCCACTTTTTTCGCTTCCTTATCCAGTCCAGAGAAGGCAGCGCTTACGGCGCGGTTGTTAAGGCCAATGATATCAATATCATCGGCATACGCCAGCAATTGCACGCTCTTGTAAAAGATTGTACCATTGCGGTTTAGCTCTGCTGCTCGAATTATCTTCTCCAGCATCAGATTGAAGAAATCGCACGAAAGGGAGTCGCCCTGTCTGAAGCCTCGTTTGGTTTCAAATGGCTCAGAGGAATCCTTCCCGATTCTGACGGAGCTGTTGGTATTGCTCAACGTCATTTGGCAAAGCCGTATAAGCTTTGCAGGGAAGTCAAATTCAGACATGGCGGCATACAGGCAACTCCTTTTTGCGCTGTCAAAAGCGGCTTTGAAATCGACAAAGAGATGGTGTGTGTCGATTCTTTTATCATGGGTCTTCTCCAGGATTTGGCGTATCGTGAAAACCTGGTCGATGGTAGACTTACCAGGTCTAAAGCCACACTGATAAGGTCCAATCAGTTTGTCTACGATGGGCTTCAGCCTTTCACACAACACGCTAGAAAGAACCTTATATGCAATATTAAGAAGACTAATTCCGCGGTAGTTGGTGCGGTTAGCGGGATCGCCTTTCTTGTGGATTGGGCAAAGCACACTTAAATTCCAATCCGGAGGCATGCATTCGTCTGACCATATTCTGCATAAGAGCTGATGCATGCTTTTTACCAGCTCTTCGCCTCCGTGTTTGAACAGCTCGGCGGGTAGTCCGTCTTTTCCAGGCGCTTTGTTGTTTTTGAGCCGGGATATAGCTATCCTCACTTCATCATAGTCAGGTGGTGGGACGACTTTTCCATCGTCAGGGATTGGGGTATCGGGTTCGACGTCTCCCTCGCAATTTAGCAGTGAGGAGAAGTGCTCCCTCCATAATTTAAGTACACTTTGTACGTCGGTTACCAGGTCGCCATTATTGTCCTTACAGGAGCTTGCCCCGGTCTTAAAACCTTCCGTCATCCGCCGGATCTTTTCATAGAATTTTCGGGCATCACTCCTGCCAGCCAGCATCTCAAGCTCCTCACACTCACGCCTTTCGGCCTCACTTCTCTTTTTTCTGAAAAGGCGTCTCTCTTCCTTCTTTGCCTCACGATATTGTTGCCATACACTGCGGGTTGCGCCCGTTCGCAACGTCTCCTTGTAGGCAGCGTCCTTTTTTTTCGAGGCAGTTTTGCATTCCTCATCGTACCAGTTGTTCTTGCGGGCTCGCTGGAACCCTATAGTGGCCTCAGCGGCAGTACGCAATGAGTGAGAGATATGCTTCCATTGCTCGGTTACATCGTTAGGTCGAGAATTGCCCTCTGCTAGCAGGTGTGAGAGTCGAGTTGTGAAATTATCAGCTGTCTGTGTCATGCGCAGCTTCTCGACGTCAAACTTTCCTTCCGTTACTGTGCGCACTTTCTTCGTTGCACAGAGGCGTGTGCGTATCTTGGCTGCGACAAGATAATGGTCAGAGTCAATATTGGGACCACGCAGTGTACGCACGTCCAGAACGGTGGAGCTATGTCTGCCGTCAATCAAGACATGATCAATCTGGTTTCTAGTTCTTTGATCAGGGGACAGCCATGTGGCTTGGTGTATTCGCTTATGCTGGAACCTGGTACTACTGATGACCATATTGCGAGCAGCGGCGAAGTCAATCAACCTAGTGCCGTTGGGGGATGTTATATCGTGGAGACTGAATTTTCCAACTGTGGGACCAAAGACTCCTTCCTTGCCCACCTTGGCATTAAAGTCGCCGAGCACGATTTTGATATCATGCTGTGGGCAGCGATCATAAGTCTGTTCAAGTTTATCGTAGAAGGAGTCCTTCTCTGCGTCGTCCGTCTCCTCAGTCGGCGCATAGGCGCAGATAAATGTTATGTTGAAAAACCTCGCCTTGATGCGGATCGCAGCGAGACGCTCGTTCACAGGAGTGAACGCTAATACTTGGCGGCGAAGTCTCTTTCCCACCACGAATCCTACACCACGCGCTTTGCCGCGTGTCTGGCCACTGTAGTATACGTCACAAGGACCGATGGTCGTCTTTCCTTGCCCCGTCCATCGCATTTCCTGCAGGGCGGTGATGTCAGCCTTTGCGCCTACGAGGACATCAACCAGTCGGGAAGCGGTACCGTCCCTTGAAAGGGTCCGGACATTCCCGGTACATGCCCTAATATCCAAATCGTTATGCCTTATTCGTTTTGCCGGGTCGTCAACATTAAAGGGGGTTCTCATCCGAGGCTTTGTATATTTTTTCATTGGAATTAAGTTTTTTACGTGGCGGGTCCCAAACCCAGCGCACAACCCGTTTCGGGGTTTTGGAAAATATTTACACATTTATATAGCGAGCCGCTTGCTTCAAGACAGACGCCCGCTTGCAGCCGCACCTCATGGTGAACAGACGCTACGCAAAAACCTCGGTGAGCCCTTAAACCAAGTATGTCAGAGTGGCCCCACCGGGGCTCCCTCTCTTTCTGCCGCGAGCCTAGGTAGCTCCCGTTGCCCAGAGTGCACGAACGAGGACGCAAGAGTCGGGATTGAGCAAGGTCACTTAGTAACCACACCCCATTACACTCCCTCCAACCCCCAAGTGGATAGTCTTATAATCAATAATACTATCTCTATGGCAAATTTCATCCCAATCGGTAGAGCGGTTCGCGGCGTAGTGCCGGATCTACAAATATAATGCGGTAGGGTGGCAACCCTAGGTGACAACCCTACTTTAAAATATTTTTGTTGGTATGCCGCCGAAAATACCTTTCTTTTGAAACCCATATTGACATATCTTGCTCCATTATCAAAAAAAATTGAAATAGGTGGCAAACCTGTAAACCGCTCCAAGTGGCAATCCCCAAGTGGATAGTTTTTTAATCAATCATGCCATCTATATGCCAAATTTCATCCAAATCGGTGAAGCTGTTCCCGAGATAGTACCGCATATACAAATATGCTTCGGTAAGGTGGTAACCCTAGGTGGCAGCCCTACTTGAAAATATTTTAGTTGGCATGTCGCTGAAAATACCTTTCATTTGATACCCATATTGGCATATTTTGCTACAAAAATTTTAAAAAAATTGAGATTGGTGGCAACCCTGTAAACCGCCCCAGGTGGCAAGCCCCAAGTGGATAGTCTTAGAATCAATCATACTATCTATGTTCAAAATTTTATCCAAGTCGGTCAAGCGGTTGCCGAGATAGTCTGGATATACAAATATACAAGTTTAGCTCGTTCAAAGTTATAAGTAAGATATCTGTGACAGACACCTGCTTCGCATGTACACTTAGTTTGTTTTGAATTTAAGTAGAAACAAATATTTCTAAACAGCATTAATATCTGGATCACTTCACACGCATCAATCGCTGCTCATGCAGAGCTTCATTTCACATCACACTTATGACAGACTAACACTTCAACATACTTGACATTGACACGCACACTTCTAAAGACATGTAAAGATATCGTTGCTCGCTTGCCAGAGGCATGAATGTGAAAATTTTCCAGATTTGAGTTAATAGACTCGTGTGACAAATCTCTCGTTTCTCTACGATTCACGAAATTCCTGGGTTTCCCCCGTAGATATGCAATACCATTTTCATGAATGTGTAGTTCAATCATTGAAAATTGTGCCACAAAAACGAATGTGCTGCAAATTCATGTTTCTGGCGGAACGAAGATGTTTAAAAATTGAATTTCTAAACTTTAAAAAATTTTCGTTAAGTCAGAAACAAGAATGTGTTGCACTAAACCACAGACACCATGGCGTATAGGTAACAATTTTGCTACACATTCGTGCTTCTGGCTCAACGAAAATTTAAGAAAATTTAATTTGGAAATTTTAAAAGAGGAATTAAAGGCATACTACTAAACTAAAATTTTCAAATTTTGCAAGGGCAAAAAACTTTCAAAAACGATTTTCCAAAATTTTTATTTTGGCACATTCATGCTTCTGGCAATCGAGCGACGATATGCAAACAAATGTCATTTAGATAATAAACTGAAATTCACATTCTATGTTCGCATGTTAAGTATTTCTATAGAACGGAAAGATTCATTGCGTGTCCTTGTTATTCGCGCTTATTTATATTTATAGCTAAGTATGTTTGTATGTATCTGTAAGCATGTCAGCGATTTGAGTATCCGTGACATTTATAATGAGTTGATTGTGTGTAGGTGTGCGTGATGTTGTGCTAAAATGAGCGATGCGTCCCACAGTGGGTCAGTAGCGAAAATTATCCTTCATAAATGCCATCTTTGCTACTTTGGATAGTAAAAAAGGTTATGTGCTATAGCCTGCTACACCTTCTAACTATAATAAAATCAAAGATTGGACTTACTTTTATTGATTCCAGAAACAAATTGTTGCCGATATTTGCCCCCTTTTTTTAAATGACGAAAATTAAGTTAAAATTTTCAGAAAAGTAACATGACGTATACGTTACTTCTTTTTTGTTAACGAATTTAATACTGCAATACCACCTACTGAAATGCTTTAAGAGGAAGCTGAAGAAGCGCAAAATAATGCTTACAGAAAGTACAGGTATATATTTTCTATTTTTCTATAATAAAATTAAAGTTTGGAATTTATTTTATTGATTCCAGAAACAAATTGTTGCCCATATTTGCCCCTTCCTGATATAATGAAGAAAAGTCAGTTAAAATTTTCATAAAAGTGACATGGCGTATACGTAACATTTTTTTTGTTAACGAATTTGATGCTGCAATACTGGAATGCTTTAAGAGGAAGCTGAAAATGCGCGAAATAATGCTTACAGAAAGTACAGGTATATATTTTCTTTGTCTGCTACAGCTTGCTACACCTTCTCAGTGCAATAAAGCTAAAAATTGTAATTTCCTTTATTGATTCCCGAAACAAATTGTTACCCATATTTGCCCCCTTTGATGTAATGAAGAAAAGTCAGTTCAATTTTTCATAAAAGTGACATGACGTATACATAACATTTTTTTAACGAATGTGATGCTGCAATATTACCTACTGGAATGTTTTAAGAGGAAGCTGAAGAAGCGCAAAATAATGCTTACAAAAAGTGATAGAATTTCTACCAATACAGATGTTAT
>CAXKVI010000061.1:218035-253000 GCA_964058755.1 Campiglossa producta | reverse complement strand
ATACGTTTTTACAAAAGGTCTTAGGAAGGTTCGTGGCTCGGGTTTTCAGTGCAAGTTTGAACCACGCTGCTAAGTTTAGCTTAAGTTTAAGTTTAGTTTAAACCGCCAATTTGTATGGGATAAACTCTAGCCAGCTTTGTCTGTGGTTTAAAATTGCACTGAAAACCCGAATATAGTTCACTTATTGACTGGGATCGCGCCAAAGAGAATCTGAAAATATTTTAATATATACACATCTTGCACGAATTCACCCGATCTAATAGGGGACGTACGAGTATACTCAAATTTTGAATTGTCTGAACATGTATGCATACATTTCTATTTACACGTTTTTTCTCTTATATATTTTTTCTGATCTAAATACACATATTTATCTACCAAATATTTGTTAGCTTTTTTGTGTGTCATAAATTTAAATATTTAACTATCGACAAGATTATAAACTATAAATTTATTTTAGCCATTAAATTCACTAGACTCACGCCTATTTTGTTTATGTGAGTGCGTTAGCAAATACTAAATTTTGATTTATGTCATGCCATGTGTATGCATGTTTGTGACTTGTTCAATGTTATTTGCATTTTCTTAGTGTTACGTGGCAAACCGAATGGCGGCGTTTAGTTTGGAGGTGACACGACTGCGATTATAACGGCTTAGCGAGTTAGCTGATGCATGAATACAGTGACTCACAGTGAAAATAGTCCACCAGTGACCAAACACTTTCGACTGAAAAAAATCTGTGAAACTATTTTAAGTACTTAAAAATCTGGGTAAATTTCATAAATTCATTTTATTCAAATTATAAACATAAATAAAAAGTGTGTATTTCATTCACATTTTTCATAAAAATGAGTATTTAACAAAATAAGAGAAAAATTCATGTCACAGTGAAAATGGTCCACTAGACCAAATATTAAATAAAGTAGTTCAAAACCAAACGTTAATATTTGGTGGGATATCCCTTCTGCCGAATAACTAGTTTTAAACGATTTGGAATAGATTCTACAAGTTTTTTTGTGTATTCCGGACTTATCTTATCCCATTCTTCCAAAAGCGCTTTTTTTAAGTCATCTTTGTTTGAAATCTTATGTTTCCTTATTTCAGTCTCCAACTTCTGCCACAAATTTTCAATTATATTTAAATCTGGTGATTGAGGTGGTGTTTTAATTACTCTGGGACAATGATACAGTAGCCATTCTCTCACTATTCCAGCCGTATGCTTGGGGTCGTTGTCCTGGTAGAAATGATACGTGTCTTTTATTCCCAGTATTTCGGCACTTTGGACGAGATTATTTTTTAAAATATTCAAATACTGATATTTGTCCATTATCCCTTCGACAAAGTGCAATTTGCCAACACCCGCAGCAGAACAAGCACCCCAAACCATGACGTGACCGCCACCATGCTTAACTGTTGGACGCAAATGTCTAGGATCCAACTCCTGGTTGGGTTTCCTCCACACGTTAACCTTACCATCTGACCCGAAAATGTTAAATTTGCTTTCGTCCGTGAATATTACGTCCTTCCAGAATGAAAAATCTTTCGTAATGTAGCTGTGGGCAAACTGCATTCGGATGATTTTATTCTTCTTGCTAATAAACGGTTTCTTTCGTGCAATTCTGCCATTTCTCCCATCTTTTCGAAGTACTCTCCGAATGGTCTCAGCGTTACAAGCTATTTTAAACTGTTTCTCCGCCATATCACGAAGTTTCGGTGCACTAAGAAGTGGATCAATCTGGCTTTGCCGGATAATCCACCTCTCTTGGCGTTCACTGAAAAGTTTTTTTGGACTAATTTTCGTCTTATTTGTGACCCGTTTTTCGTTTTTATACCGGGAAATGATGCCTTCGATTGTTGTTCTAGGTTTGTTAAACATTTTCGAGATTTCCCTTTGCGATTTTCCATTTTTATGTTGTTCAATAATTAAATTTCGTAGCTCAATCGAAGTTTGGCGTACCATCTTTAAATTACAGATTAAATGAATTAATTTTAGTTATAACACGTGGGCGTTTCAACGTAGGAATGCAAACTAAACTAAACCGAAAAAATAGCAAACAAATTTTTTAAAAGTTCCGTTACTAATCGCAGCTCTACTAGGGTGGACCATTTTCACTGTGACATTAACTTTGTTCCTATTTTGCTAAAAACTTATTTTTATGAAAAATACTTTGCATTAAAAAAATGTTTTTTTGTATTTATAATTTGTATAAATTGAACATACAAAATTCACCTTCATGTTTTTGTATTAATGTTTTTGGCAGTTTTTTTTTCAGTTAAAAGTGGTTGATCACAGGTGGACTATTTTGACTGTGAGTCACTGTAGGTTTTCATGGTAAAATTTATAAAAAAAATCATGTAAATATTTTATATATGAATGTGTAAATGTGATAACTAGCAAATATAGTAGACGAGATTAAAATGATATATTTTGACGCCCGTTAAATATTATCTATTTCTTTTATTTTATATTACTTTTTTATTAACTTTATTTTTATTTTTTTTTGCATATTATTTGATTCGATTTTTATTTTTTTAATTTAATTTATTTTTTTTTTTAATTTAATTTAAATTAATTACTTTGCATTTATATTTTATTTTATTCAACCTTATTTAATTTCTTTTTATATTTTGTTAATTTTATTTTACTTTATTTTTTTATTTTTTTATTTTGTTTTTTTTTTTTTATTTTTTATTTTATTTTATTTTATTTTATTTTATTTTATTTTATTTTATTTTATTTTATTTTATTTTATTTTATTTTATTTTATTTTATTTTATTTTATTTTATTTTATTTTATTTTATTTTATTTTATTTTATTTTATTTTATTTTATTTTATTTTACTTTATTTTATTTTATTTTATTTTATTTTATTTTATTTTATTTTATTTTATTTTATTTTATTTTATTTTATTTTATTTTATTTTATTTTATTTTATTTTATTTTATTTTTTTTTTATTTTTTTTATTTATTTATTTTTTTTATTTTATTTTATTTTTTTATTTTATTTTATTTTATTTGATTTTATTTTATTTTATTTTATTTTATTTTATTTTATTTTATTTTATTTTATTTTATTTTATTTTATTTTATTTTATTTTATTTTATTTTATTTTATTTTATTTTATTTTATTTTATTTTATTTTATTTTATTTTATTTTATTTTATTTTATTTTAATTTATTTTATTTTATTTTATTTTATTTTATTTTATTTTATTTTATTTTATTTTATTTTATTTTATTTTATTTTATTTTATTTTATTTTATTTTATTTTATTTTATTTTATTTTACTTTATTTTATTTTTTTATTTTATTTTATTTTATTTTATTTTATTTTATTTTATTTTATTTTATTTTATTTTATTTTATTTTATTTTATTTTATTTTATTTTATTTTATTTTATTTTATTTTATTTTATTTTATTTTTTTTTATTTTATTTTATTTTATTTTATTTTATTTTATTTTATTTTATTTTATTTTATTTCATTTTATTTTATTTTATTTTATTTTATTTTATTTTATTTTATTTTATTTTATTTTATTTTATTTTATTTTATTTTATTTTATTTTATTTTATTTTATTTTATTTTATTTTATTTTATTTTATTTTATTTTATTTTATTTTATTTTATTTTATTTTATTTTATTTTATTTTATTTTATTTTATTTTATTTTATTTTATTTTATTTTATTTTATTTTATTTTATTTTATTTTATTTTATTTTATTTTATTTTATTTTATTTTATTTTATTTTATTTTATTTTTTTATTATTTTTTACTTAAATTTTCTTCCCTTTCTATTTGAATTATTAATCGTGTGCACATTTTGCATTTATTTACTTTATTCATACCTTCGCTCGCTTGACAAAAGCATAAATGTGCCAAAATTGAAATATTGGGAAATCGTATTTTTAAGATTATTGCCCTCGCAAAATTTGAAATTTTACTTTTTGACATAAAAATGTTTTTGCAAGTTATATTCTCATTATATTCTTTCCACTGATATAGCTTTTACGTTAATATTCTTTCAATTCCTCGAGATACGGTACATTAATTTCTTCTAAATTTTCGATGTGCCACATGAATCTGTAGCACATTCATGTTTTTGTCGTAACTAAAATGTTTAAAAATTGAATTTCTTAATTTTTTTAATTTTCGTTGTGTCAAAAAGACGCATTTATAGCAAAATTGTTACGTATACGCCATGGTGTCTCTTGTTGAGTGCAGCACATTCATGCTTCTGGCTCAAAGAAAATTTTTAAAAATTTGGAAATTTTATTTTTAGACATTTTCGGTGCGCCAGAAACATGAATGTGTAGCAGATTCGTTCTTCTGGCACAATTTTCAGAGATTGAACTACATATTCATGAAAATGCCTTTACAAATTTCCGGGGGTTACTTGTACTTAGGAAACTCAGGATTTTCGTGAATCGCATAGAAAATAGAGGATTCATGCCTCTGGCAAGCGAGCGACGATATTATATAAGGTACCCACAATTGTGGTGAGTACGCATTTAAAGCATAAATGAAAAAAAAAACTTTATATTGCAGCTGTCCATTGCATGCAGACATATCTACATAATTAACAAATCCCTCACACACTTGAAAATTTTGTCAGTTTTTTATTTTTGAACTCTACAGTAATAGAAAATGTTTGTTTATTGTAGCCTTCTGACTTATTCAAAGAATAATAATAAATTATGATCAAAGAGAATCAATGCTCACAAGGTTGCTAAAAATAATATTGACAAAGGAGAAAAAAACCACTCATTGCTAATTGTTTTGTTTTTCTTTTCTTCTTAGGAATCAAATCATATCTACTTAAGAGAATAAACATAGAAATTTTGGTACTAACTTTTTGAATTTAAAAACTGTATGATAGACAATCCGCCTGCAGAAATAAACAAACATGTTTGTATATTTAAGTAATATTTTACATTAGACTTGGCCAATTGATTTTTTTCAACATAACAGTCAAATAATCCGGTCAAAAAGTACGCACTACAAAGTGAAACCAGGGTTCGGAGTTATACATTTATGAACATTCACGCACGTTGCTTCGCATTCGCATTCACGAACATGAACAGAAAAACACATCTTGAAATGATTTAGAATTCTATGAAAATGAAATGCCCAAAAATCATTTCTAAATGGTTACTGAAAAGTCCGGAACACAATCCACTAAAAGTTCCTAAATGATTCCGAAAAAGTCTTAAAGTGATCCCGAAAAAATCCAAGAACAATACAGAAAAAAACAAAAAAAATCCCAAAAACTATCCCAATCCCGAAAAAGTTCCAAAGGCAATCCCAAAACCAACCCCGAAATTATCCGAAAACAATCCCGAAAAGTCCTGAAAACAATCCCGGAACGGTGCCGAATACAATTCCCAAATGGTCCCAAAAAATTATTGAAATAGCCCCTAAAAAGGTCCTTCGTATCCCTGAATAAGACCTAGAAGTCCCGTCGAAAGATTTTTTGAAGTTAACTTCTTAGGCAGCGACATGAATTTTTGATTGAGAGTAAAATTTGAGAAAATAGCTGATGATGCAACGGAAATTATGCAACGGAAATAGAAATTGTACCCGGCTTGCGTATGTTGCAGACTTTGAGGCGTAGGCGATTTTCACCACGATATTTAGCTGTGCAAATCAAATAAGAGGTGAAATTCTAGAATCTAGCTAACATTGTACAAGTTGTAATAGTTAGGTCGAGCAGAATTTATGTGTGTTGCCACTTATGAAGGTTTACAGGGTTGCAACCTATCGCAATTTTTTTTTAATATATATGCCAATATGGGTATCAAATGAAAATGAATCGACCTTATTCCAAATAAGATAATTTAAAGCAGGGTTGCCACTTAGGGTTGCCACCTAACCGCAATTTATTTATTTTTTCGAATATCTCGGATACTGCCTCACCGATTTGAATAAAATTTGGCATATAGACAACTTGAATCATTCAAAAATTAGATACATTAGTGTTGCCACTTTACAGGGTTCCACCTATGCCAATTTTTTTTAATATAGAGCTAGATATGAGTTACATAAAGGTTATTAAAATAAAAGTTAAAATATTTATTCGAAAATTAAAATTCTAAATTTCCAAACAAAAAATTAAGAAATTTCATTGAAAATTTAGCGCAAATTTGTTTTAACATTTTTGACATTTTCAAGTTCACTGTTGGCGGCAAGTTGGCCAAATGCCATTTTCTCGTTCAATGTTTTCACCCTGCTTGTTGTTGCTATGAATGTTTTTGTGTTATTATGGCGCGTGGGCGCCTCAAGCAAAAGCAAAGTCACGTCATAGCAATACATTTTTATAGACCTTTTAAATAAATAGAAATAGAGAATATGCTAAAATGATCCACAATTGCTGCTAAACCAAAACAACACACAACCAACGCGATGGCTATATGTTTGTTGATTTTGTGTTGCGAATTTCCGCTACTCCTCCTCAATGTTAAAAAATATACAAATAAGCCGGATAACATTGAAGTGGTTCCATCAGCCAGAAAGCTAATTGTTCGTACAAAAAATTGTTGCTGAAGGCTATGAATACTTGGGTGACCCTCAACCTGCGCTAAAAGCTAAATCTATGTAAGTCTGCATGTGGGTATAACGAGTACATTCAATTTTAATTACGTACACGCTCTGTCGAACAGAACTTTTTATTGTACAGATGTGCATTAGGGTGGGCAAAAAAAAACGGTTTTCGTTTTTTCGAACGGCATACATGGGCGGCTCCACAGGGCTAACGCCCCTTCGGGAGCAAAAAAAAAAAGTCACATTTTTCAAATCAATTTTTTCATATGCATTTATCCTTGGAACCAGACAAGTACAACTCGGTTCAAGAATTAAAAAAAAAAAAAATTTGTGATTGGAATGAAAATTATATCGGTTATTTTATTTCATGTTTGCAAAATGTATGTGTGAATTTAGAACAATTTAAATTGTGTTACATACAGGGACGAGTCCACTGGGGTGGTTTAAAAGGGTCAAACCCTTAGTAAAAATTACTCAAAAAATAAAGTGAAAAATACAGTAAAAAATACGCGAAAAATACAGTAAAAATATAGTAAAAATTACACAAAAATTTTAGTAAAAATACGTAAGAAATATAGAAAAAACTATCCAAAAAATATAGTAAAATTATGCAAAAAATTATAGTGAAAAATACGCCAAAAAATATAGTAAAAAATACACAGGAAAAAAATGTTAAAATTTACACAAACCATTGAGTAAAACTTACACTAAAAATATAGCAAAACTAAGGTGAAAATACGCAAAAAAATTTTGTAAAAAATTAAGCAAAAAATATAGTCAAAAATTACACAGAAAAGACAGTCAAATAAATACAAGAAATACAGTAAAAATTGCACAAAAAATATAGAAAAAAAAACAGTAAAAAATACGCATAAAAATGGTGAAAATGACGCAAAAATATAGTAAAAATTTACCGAAAAATATACTAAAAATTACGCAAAAACAGTAAAGAAATTACCAAAACAAATAAAGTAAAAATTACACAAAAATAAAGTAAAAATTACGCAAAAATTAAGTAAAAGCTACACAAAAAATATAGTAAAAATTAGCGAAAAAATATAGTAAAAAATACACAGGAAAAAATGTTAAAATTTACACAAACCATTTAGTAAAATTTACACTAAAAATATAGCAAAAATTACACTAAAATTAAGGTGAAAAATACGCAAAAAATATAGTAAAAAATTACTCATAAATATAGTAAAAAATTACACAAAAAAGACAGTCAAATAAACACAAAAAATACACTAAAAATTGCACAAAAAATATAGAAAAAAAACACAGTAAAAAATACGCAAAAAATACAGAAAAAAAATTACTCAAACAAATATGTTAAAAATAACGCAAAAAATATGGTAAAGTTTCGCAAACAAAAATAGTAAAAATTACCCAAAAATAAAGTAAAAATTACACAAATAGTAAGCAAAATTACGCAAAAAATATTGTAAGAAATTAACCAAAAAAATATAGTAAAAATTACCCAAAAAAATGGTAAAAGTTGCGCAAAAAATACAGGAAAAATTGCCCAAGAAATAGTAAAACTGCAAGCAAACTACCAACTCATATTTCTGCGTTTACGTAATACACATTCGGTAAATTTTTAAACGATTTACATAACGCTGCAATAATCGAGTGAAGGACATCAATACACTCAAACGATTTTTTTTTTTTATTGCAACATGAGATAGAAATAATAAAATGTACCTTTTTCAATCGCACACATTGCCGTGATCGTCATTTGAGACATCACTTGACACTCATTGCTGATGCAGTGGATCAAGTTTGATGCTTAAATTTGATGAAGGAAACAGAAGAGTACAGCTATATTACTTTTTGAAGGGAAAATACCTAAGTGAGAAGAAGATGGAGTCCATCAAGTTTTTCGCATTGCCTTTAAGAACGTTGTGGAGGAACGTTTAGCTCAAGCTTCAACCTCAAATGATGTATCAAATGATGGTCACTGTGTTTGTTTATAAAAACGTTTTTGTAAAGCGTTCAATTCCCTGCAAATACTGGGGCTAAAGTTGGTTGTACGACTTTTGGGTGGGAAGATATATTAATTCACATAAAAGCTTTTCACGAAAATGCAAAACGTTTTCCCATAACATTAAAAACCTCATACATCTTTGGTCATTATACTCCCTTTTTGACTAGGAGTTCCAGTTTCTGTATGCTTTTCGAAAAAACGAAAAAAGGTGTTTTTTGGCCCACCCTAATGAGCATAAGTTCTGCCTACAGAATGTTTGATTCACCGTTGTGTAAATATGTACCTATTTGAATACTATAAATATTTATGCATAATCCAAAATAAAATTGAAATATTACATACATCAAATTCGTGCATTTCATTATTGCAATCTAAATTTATGCGCAATCTAAAATAATAAACTCGTCGCATACAATTTTGTGATTTATTTAAAAATTTATTCAATTTGTCATGCATTTAGAAAATTCAAAGTACTTTCAAATATTTTTAGTATATGACACACCTGACTGATTATGTCTCTTTAGCGTTTTTTGCAAATTGATTTTCGCATTGAACAGGCGTTGTTAATTGACAGACAATGAAAGACAGATGTCGCTTAAACGTTTTGAAATTGGCTTTTTTTGCAAATATGAGAAATAAAAACAAAAAAAAAAAAATATGCATAGTACTTACCCTGTGTTTACGTTTGAGTACTCTATTTATTTCACATATTTTTGAAAATATTTCTATGAGCTCAGTACGAGCTAATAATAGTTATTATACAATGTACAAAAATAAATTGTTCCTTCTAGACGAATATTTTTTAGCAAACAGCTACAGTACTTTTTAGTCATTTTACCCTTTTCTGAAAATCTCCAAAGGCCGAAATTTGTATCTGTGAACTAGTTATTTGCTGTCGTTCTACCTGCTAGAAACATTTTCTTTAGCATTTCTTGACCCCTTAAAAAAATTATCCTTTAAGTGGAGAAATGATTCCGAAAACGTCCCTAAGTGATTGCATAGTCATAATGTAAAAAAACACAGTAGATAGTACCGGATTTTGTCCAGTCAGTCCAGTGAATCTCAACTTATCGAGAAATAACCCAGAAAATCTACAGATAGAACGTAAATAAAAATATGATAAATTTTTCTTAAAGTCTACCTTTATACATATTACTAGTGCCTGAGACTTTGGTTTTGAAATCTTCGTTATACCAATTGTAACTAAGAGGGTGACCGAGCTTGCTCAGTGTTTTCGATTTCGTCTAATAGTTTTAACTACCTAAATTGTTTCCAATATTCTTAGTTACCAACGTAAACTTTTCAAAATATAATTCCAAAAAAAAATATCAAATAGGTGGCAACTTTATAAACCGCAAATCCAAGTAGAAAATTTAAGAATAAAGTATACTATTCACAAACAAATTTCATCCAAATTGGCCAATATATGAAGAAATAAATAAAAGGCAGTAAGGTGGCAACCCTAGGTGCCAACTCATTTCTAAGACATCATGATTGGTATGCGGCTGAAAGTACGTTTTATGTAATGTTATGAAATGATCCAAAATTGAATCCAAAATTATCCTAAAATAATCCAAATCTGATCCCAAAATGCCACCAAAATATACAAATACAATACAGTAAAATGGTAACCCTGGGCGGCTACTCTACTTCAAAATATTAAGTTGGCTTGTCTCCAAAAATACCTTTTATTTGATACTTATATTGGCATATCTTAAGTCAATAGTCTTAGAATCAAGCATACTATCTCTATGCCAAATTTCATACAAATCGGTCAAGCGGTTCTAGAGTAGAATATCGGATATAAAAATATACAAATATACTGCGGTTAGGTGGCAACCCTGCTTGAAAATATTTTTCA
Organism: Campiglossa producta; assembly: GCA_964058755.1. NCBI lineage: Eukaryota > Metazoa > Arthropoda > Insecta > Diptera > Tephritidae > Campiglossa > Campiglossa producta. The sequence continues at coordinate 242,604 of CAXKVI010000061.1, read as the reverse complement.
TTTGATACCCATATTGGCACATCTTGCTACATAATTTTAAAAAATCGAGATAGGTGGCAACCCTGGAAACCGCCCCAAGTGGCAACCACCAAGAATCAATCATGTTATCTATATGCCAAATTTCATCGAAATCGGTTCAGCGGTTCCCGATATGGTACTGCATATGCAAATATACCAATACACTGCGGTAAAGTGGCAACCCTCGGTGGCAAACCTACTTGAAAAATATTAGTTGGCATTTCGCCGAAAATAGCTTTCATTCGATAACCATACTGGCATATCTTGATCCATTATTTAAAAAAATTGAGATAGGTGGCAACTATGTAAACCATCCCAAGTGGCAACCCCCAAGTGAATATTCTTAAAATAAAGCATACCATCTATACGCCAAATTTTATCCAAATCGGTCAAACGGTTTTCAAGATAGCTCCGATTACCCAAGACTAGCTCGTTTCAAGTTATAAAATAAATTTTCGAGATTTGACGCAAGTCTTTTGCTACCGGGGAAGTTACTTAAAAATCGATTACGAGATTCCCTCTGAATTGTTCACCAATTTTAAATTATCTCGATCAGCGTGCCACCTATCGGATTTTTTAAATTCTATAAATTGTATTGTCCTCGCATCCTGAACTACAAGTTAAGTATAAAGTCCTTAGGTCGCCAGGAAATTAGTTAAAAGTTGATCGCACAATTCCCAATTTCAAACGAAATGTCAAAATAGTCTTATCCTTGAGACACCTATCATAATTGTTTAGATCAAATATTGCATTGTCAGCGGGTTCTGAAAAATGTGCCAAAATTGCCAGGAATTTACTCAAAAATCTATCGCAAGATTTCTTCCTGTGTTACAGAGATTTCTAGCTATTCTCGATCAGCGCGCCACCTATGTATAGTAATTTTGATTTCCACAAATTGTATTGTCTTTCCTCAACTATATGCTAAGTTTCAAGTTCGAAATTCAATCGCACAATTTCCCCCCCTTATCTCGTCCAGTGACCCACCTAGCGGAATTTTCTGTAGAACGAATTTTATAGTCTTTGAATTACTTACTTACTTAAAATATCGTTTAACCGCCTAGGCGATTTTGGCTGTCCAAAGTTGGATCTAATTGGAATTTTATTTTATGTGGTGGCTCCCAAACCCTGCCCACAACCCGTTTATCGGGGAGTTGCTAGAAAGACGCCCGCTTTCAGCCGCACCTCATGATGACAGACGCTGCTGTTGAAATCCCCTGGCAAGCCCTTAAACCGATTATGTCGGTGTGGCATTGTCAGGTTGTCGCCTTCTCACATCAGTTCACCACCGAACGGATGTTATGTGGCTATCCAGAGGATACGACGCACACGTAGTGAGCTGCTTGGACGGCACATAGAAGAAGAATACCGTACAACTAGATCTAAACAGCGATAAACTAAAAAAATCACTATGTCCCGAAAATTCGAAAAACTGGATATCTCTCCCATATCCGACAATGGAATTCTTAATTTTTATGAACCCTTTTCTCAGTAAGTAGGTTAGCTATTAGTACCTATACAAATCGGTGGGTATTGATTAATTTTAGATTTTTGAGTTAGCTCCCTTTAGATCTAGGTGTGCTATATAATCGTAAAACATTTAAAGCGTGTGAAAAATTAATTAGAAGCAACAAAAAAAAAAAAAATAATAAATTAGTATGTTTAGGTGATAATTTGTACTAATAAATGCATTTCGGCTAAAAGAACTCAAGCATCATAATTTGCAATATCGCCTGACAGGCAAACAAATTACACTACGCGACAGCAAAAAATATCCTCGACATTTGATGCATGATTCCCATGTAGAATTTTATGTTGATTCCAAATATGTAAAGATTTGATTTGAAAGTAGAACAGTTTTCGAGATATTTTGAAATTTAGGTTTTCGAGATACAAAAAAAATGTAGGATGACTAATCTGTCAATATCTCCGCCATTACTTTATCAATTTTTATGATATTTCATTTTATTTTTAGAGGATGAAATACCCTTTCGACCAAATTAAAAATTATTAAAATTGTCATTAAACTGACTGAGTTATGACCAACCAAAAATTTTTTTTCTACTTTTTTTTTGTAATTTCTGTAGGCAGTTTAGGCAGGGAATATTGTAGTTGTAGGCAGTGTAGGCAGTGTAGGCAGGGTATATTGTAGTTGTAGGCTGTGTAGGCAAGGTATATTGTAGTTGTAGGCAGTATAGGCCGGTTGTATTGTAGTTGTACGCAGTGTAGGTAGGATACATATATTGTAATTGTAGGCATTGTAGGCAAGATATATTGTAGTTGTAGGTAGTATAAGTAGGGTATATTGTTGTTGTAGGCAGTGTAGACAGCGTATATTGTAGTTGTAGTCATAAATGACTCGTGGAAGAGCATAAATGATTCGTGGAAGAGTCATAAAATGACTCATTGATGAGTAAAAAATGACTCATTAATTAATCAAACAAGACTCGTTATTGAGTCAAAAATTACTCATTGACGAGTCAAAATGACTCATTGATTTGTCAAAAATGACTCAAGGATAAGTCAAAAATGACTCATTGATAAGCCAAAAATGACTCATTGATGAGTCAAAAATGACTCATAGGCGAGTGATTCATGAAATGAAGTTTCATGCAGAATACACATGTTTACACATCAAACCTCACGACTACTTTTTATCGTGTTGCACTGTGTAATTTTTGGATGACCTCATTCAGAACTCTATTTGTTTTTCCGATGGGCTCAAACTACGAATTTCTACGAATTTTATTTTATGATTATTTTTTAATTTCAATTTTTATTTTTTTAAATTTATTTCCTTAATTTTTATTACTAAAAAATATTATGTTGACTTGCAGTAACAGCTGCTATTTATTTATAAACTTACACAAATAAAACTATATATTATTAGTTTTAAATACAAGCATATTTGTTTATGTAGTTTGCATATTAGCCGACAGGCAAACAAACGACTAGCCTTCACCATCAAAAAATGTCAACGCCATCACCTTCACCTCGACATCGCAACAACAGCAGACGCACACGCGATCAATCCCCTCTAAGTATCTTTGGCATTCATAATTTCTTTTTATTTTATTTTCACTTTCATTGCTAGATATAGATTTATGCTGGCAAGTTTATGTTGTTGTTGTTTGCCTACATTTTGCCACGTCTCTATTTTGATTCAGTATATATTGATACATTTAAACAACAACATGCTTATGTAGCATTTCCAAGTTTATGTAAATAAATATATGTATAGATGTATTTATAAAGATGCCTACATAAACGTATCTATAAATATATTGTTTTTTTGACGTCATGCTTCCATTGCTATCAGGCATTCGGCTTTTCGGCGAACACTTTTGTAAGTAAAAAAGTCTTAAGAGAGACATACACAATTTTTACGGTGAACAAAGTCTGTATTTGTAAGAGAGCTAAATTATTCATCGAATGAATAGAGATAGATATAGGGAGAGCGATAGAGATAGAGATATATTTAGTGAAAAAGACAGATATAAAATAAAAGGTAGAGAAAGGGACATAGATAGAGATATAGAGAGAGATGACGATAAAAATAGAGATAAAGATATAGATGGAGACAGAGACAAAGATAGAGATTGATATGGAGGTTGAGATAGAAATTGGTATAGACATGCGTCTCAGATAGAGATCGAAAAAGAGATAGACGTAAATAAATAGATAGTGGTAGAGATACAAATAGATCTAGACAAAGATGGAGATAGGAAAGAGATAGAGATAGATATAAATATAAATAAAGAGAGAGTGATAGAGATACAGATCAAAATAAAACAAAGATAGACTTAGAGAAAGAGACAGAGGTAAAGATAGAGATGAAGATGGAAATGGAGATGGAAACGACTGAGTGAGAAAAAAGGAAGAATAAGAAGAAAGTTTAATGAAAAATAAGTGGTCGAAGAAGAAGTAGAGTTCGATAAATAGGAAGTAGAAAAAGTGGATAGTGAAGAGAACTGAAGGTAGAAGAAGATAATGAAGAGGATTTGGGCTTACCATAAATATCTACCCTAAAATGAGAAGTCGCACACTAGGCCACTTGTTGTTGTTGTTGTTGTTGTTAGCAGTGTTTTGCCTTGCCTAGAGAGCATGATCTTTCCGAAGATATTCAACAAGCTCTTCTAATGCTATGGATACACTTACTAATCTCCAATAAATCTTCTTTAATCAGATCCACATTTTAGCCTCACACACACAAAATTGAAGATTAACAATCGGTGCCATCTAGTGCTTTAGTTGTAGTACTTGCGGTTTTAAACTAGATGTCGCTGAGGATTGTTTATTTTTTGGTCACTCTAGTGTCCAGTAGCGGTAAAATCGTAATTTGGGTAGTTGTCCTTGCTATTTTTGTTTATTTATCGATAACAGTAGCGGTCAAATCGTTAGCTCGTTTTCTGAAATCTACTCAAATCTTCTTTATTTTTGGGAGTTTATGCTATGGATACACACCCGGAGATTACCTCCAATAAATCTTCTTTAATCAGATCCAAATTTTACGCTGATACACACAAAATTGAAGATTAACAATCAGCGCACTAGATGGCTTTGGTTGTAGTACTTGCGGTTTAAAATAGATGTCGCTTCTTTTTTGGTGACATCTAGTGTCCAGTAGCGACGAACTCGTAATTTTGGTAGTGGTCGTTGCGATGTTTGTTTATTTATGGATGACAGTAGCGGTCAAATAGTTATGATATCTGCTTAAATCTTCTTAATTTTTGGGAGTTTATAATGAAGATTATGCTCAAGTTAACTCCCGAAAGCGGAGATAATTCGGAATTTGCGCTAATGTATCAGCCGTATTAGATATAATGCAGATTATGATCAAGTTACCTCCCAAAAGCGGAGTTAATTCGGAATTTGCGCTAATGTATCAGCCCTATAACGGAAGTCCTAGGAAAGGCCACTTAAACCCTTTCGCCATTTAATACACGATCAATTTTATTTATTTTTTTATTTCATTCATCAACCCGGTGGTTTTCTTTTTCGTGTTCAAATAGATATGTACATGCAAACGTTCCGCTGTTTATAGCTGCCTACGCCTACATATTTGAAAATTGCAGCTGCTTCTTCTTCTTGTTTTATTTAAATTCGCTGAAATTTTATATTAGATATATTTGTTTGTTGTTTTTGTTCTGTTTTCAGTGGCCTGTATTTGTTCGATATTTTTTGAATTTTTCGGGAAGAAATTTAAATTCACAACAGCCACTTGCGTCAGTTGAAAATTAAATTTCGATCGCTGTAGACATTCGCCGCTGTTGTCTATAATTCGCAATTGTTCCTATTTTTGAAAAGCAAAAAAATATTCTAATTAACTTAAAATATGGCTGTAAGTGAAAGTTGAATTTTTTAATAAAAAAATAAATAAAGTAAAAAAATAATTGTGAATATCCGTATAAAGATCATCTAGATTTAAAGCAAGCTAACGTAAAAACCTTGCAATGAAAGTTACTTCTACTAATTGTTATCGTCATTTTATCTCAACGGATAAGAACTTGGTTAAAATTAAAAATCGCTGGTTGAGGGGAAATATTTTTTAAGCATGAAGTACATCGAAACTTTTTGTGAAGGATGGCCTACCTCAGAACTTTTTTCATATTTCATGAGTTGTTTTAAGAACCCGACCTGTCTCAGAACGAGTTTCTGAAACTAACCATCTAAACGAAAGTTTAATACATTTTTAATTGAGATTGAGTGTTTTAGGGACAAAGAGTCGTATTTAAAGTATTCAACCCAAAATTATCGGAACAATCGGTTGTATAAAGGCTATATGTTACACTGGTCGGATCCTACTACTGAATTTCCTCGTCAACGTTTCTAGCTATTTAATTGGGGAGTTGTAGCCCAAAACCGGTTTATCGGAATAATCGATTATATGGGGCGATATGTTATACTCTCCGAGTTTTCTAAGTAGAAAAGTTATAGCCCAAAATCCTGTTATCGGAATTATCGATAGTATTAGTATTATTATAAGGCCTTATTACACCACGACCATTAGTACGATCTATTGTGTGACCTATCAGCTTATTGCTGTTTGCGGAGGCTCTTTATAAATTTGAGCACCTCCTCAGGTTTTTTATTCCATATCACGAACGGATTGAGAGTGGCATCACCTGGGTAGCAAACTCTCTTTCTTGCTAACGCGAGGCATTCGCAGAGTATGTGAACCGGCGTTTCATCGTCCAGTTCAGTTTACTCAGGTGATAACGTAGACTACAATGTCCCGTATAATACCCAGTGAGGGTTCTTAGATCCATCCTTCTTAGATTTATGAGCCTAACCGATGCTCTTTGTGAAGGTTCTATAAAGAGTTTGGCTTGCCTATGTCCTAAGCCAAAGCTGCCTAAAGTGTTTGTCTTCCCAGTTGCTTATGGTCTCCTTGACGTGAGCCTTCGTGAGTCCACAAAAGGGTTCCGGACCATGAAATGCTGTTAGAGCACCATGTTTTGCAAGGTGGTCCGCTTTTTCGTTGCCGTCATGCCCTTCATGCCATGGTACCCAAACTAACAAAACTTTGTTTTTGGCCCCCCAGATCATAAGGGAGGTGACGCACTCATCAACAAGCTACGAAGTTATTGTGTAAGACTGCAAGGCACGTAGGGCGGCCTGACTGTCAGACATAATGTTGATTTTCTTAGAGGATAGTCCTCTTCGGAGGCATTCTCTGACACAGATTTCTATTGCATGGATTTCCGCTTGGAAGATAGTGGGGTAGCTACCAATTGGTAGAGATTTTTTTGTAGTTCGGTCCATAGGTACCAGCTCACGTTTTACCATCATCCAGCTTCGATCCATTCGTATACAAAATCTCCGAATCGGATTCAGCATAAGGATAACCTGTGTCCCAGAGCACTCCCCAGCATGATCCTGAGTGTAGGAGTTATTCCATCACTTACTTGCAATATATATATTTATGAAATTCTTGACATCTTCATATGTCCTGTCATATTTCCGATATTTATATCGGAAATGTTCGGCCTCCTTCTCTCTCTTAGAATAGGGAAAGGAGGTATTCCCACAAGGGCACTTAAAGCATCAGCAGGGCAAGTTCTCATTGCACCTGTTATACCGACACAAACTAGCCGATGCAGCTTACTTAACTTAGTTGCCGCTGTTCTTTGAGCAGTCTTAGGCCACCAGACTAGAGAAGCGTATGTGACTATTGGCCTCACAACTGTATTAAATTACCAGTACGTCATTTTGGGAGATAGCCCCCATGTTTTGCCATAAAGTCTAGTGCAGGCGAAAAAGGCCCCTGTTGCTTTATTTATGATGGCCTCCAAATGAGCATTCCATGTGAGGGTTTTGTCCAATGTTACCCCTAGATATTTCGCTTCCGTCGAAAAACCTATGCGGCTGCCTCCTAGGGACGGCTCTAACATAGAAAGCTTCCTTCGCCTCATGAAAGGCACCAATACTGTTTTATTTGGGTTGATAGATGTTAGCACACCATGGTGCATCTTTCAATGATGCATCTTTCAATGATGCATCTTTCAATGATGCATCTTTCAATGATGCGCAGGGCTTGTTGCATGCGATCGGATATTGTTTCTTCATGCATTCCTGTTACGCAGACTACTAAGTTATCCGCATATCCCTTTACGTCAAAGCCATTGACCTTCAAAAGATGAAGAAGTTCGTCTATGACTAGGGTCCACAGTAGCACTCCCTCCTAACTCAAAGCAGATTTTTGTTTGCTTTAGCATGTCCAAGACCCAGCGAGTGATCATTGGGCTTACGTCCTTGCTAATCATGGCTTCCTCAATGGCATGATACGTCGTATTTTCGAAAGCGCCTCATATATCGATGAATGCACACAGGGCTATGTTTTTTAGACTACATGGCCTTCCATGGCTTCCCTGGTTTTGGTATAAATACAACCTTAACCTCTGTCCACCTTTTGAGAATATATCCTAACAGCAGGGATGCTCTATATAAATGTGATAGGACTGGAGCTGTATAGTTGGTTCCTTGCTGCAACTGACAAGGATAGACCCCATCCGGTCCTGGAGATTTGAAAGGACTGAAAGTCGATAAAGCCAATTGGACCTTGTTAACATTGGTTAGCTTTGTCGCCAGGCTCTTTTCTCTACCGCTAATTGATGGAGAATTATGTACTACGGGATGTGAGTGTTGATAGCCTGGTATACAGTTCGGAAAGTGAGTAGCAAGCAAAAGTTTGCATGCGTCTTCCGGCTGCTTCGTGTAGCTCCCATCGGAGTTCTTCAGAGTACCATTGACGTTGCTATGGCCTCTCGCAAGGACTTTTTGGAGCCGCACTGCCGTAGGGAGATCTTTAATATTTTCGCAGTGTTCTTTCCAGGTTGCCCTCTTTTTATGTGCTCCATTATAAGACGTGTTGACTTCGTGTTAAATCAACATGATTCCCTGTTAAATTTCCATGCACGGTTAAAAAAATTACCTTAAATTTTAAACCCGTCTAAAGTTTAGGCGATTTTTTAAACTTTTTTTGGAATATTTTAAACTTTCTAAAAACCTATAAAAACTTTCAATTTTTTTTGGTTTCGATTTAAGATCTTAATGAAAAAGCCGTCTAAATTTTTTTTTGGTTTTTTTTTGAAAAAAACTTCATGTGTGGCATAGCTCAGCGGTAGAGCATTCGGCTGTGACCCCTGAGCGCTCCCGTTCAAATTCAGCCAGGTGGCACATTTTTTAATTTTATTTTATTTTAAAAGCTTTTCGGTTTAAAATGAAAACCTTTTGTTTAAAACTAAAATTTTTTGGTTTGAAAATCAAAACTTTCCGTTTAAAGTTAAAACTTTTCGGTATAAAATTAAAACTTTTCGGTTTAAAATTAAAACTTCTCGTTTTAAAATTAAAACCTTTTCGGTCTACAATTTTTGTTTTGTTTTCATTTATTTTTGAAAGCTTATTGAAGATTGAATTTTTCCCACAATATTTATATAAGCGATGTAGCTCAGTGCAGTAGAGCAGACGGGCATGATGCGAGGAGTCTTGGTTCGAATCCCAGCCAACGGACAAAAATTTTATTTTATCTTTAAAAAATTGTTATAACATTTCTGGTTTATAATTGAAACCCGATTCATTTAGCCAATTTTCATGAAAACTGGTCTTGATTGAATTTGAAACCAAATCTGGTTTGGTCATATATGTAGTCCAAAAACGTTTAAAATTCAGGTTCAAATTTTTAACCGGTTTTTTTTTTGCTTTCGATTTAAGATCTCAATGAAAAAGCAGTCTAATTTTTTTTTTGGTTTTTTTGAAAAAACTTCATGTGCGGTAGAGCAGTCGGCTGTGACCCCTGAGCGCTTCCGTTCGAATTCAGCCAGGTGGCACATTTTTTAATTTTATTTTATTTTAAAAACTTTTCGGTTTAAAATTAAAACCATTTGGTTTAAAACTAAAACTTTTCCCACAACTTTTATATATGCGATGTAGCTCAGTGGTAGAGCAGACGGGCATGATGCGGGGAGTCTTGGCAGAGCAGGGGAGTGTTGGTTCAAATCCCATCCAACTGACAAAAAAATAATTTTTTTTTTTAAGTGTTAAAATATTTCTGGTTTAAAATTGCAACCCCATTCATTTAGCCAATTTTTTTGAAAACTAGTCTACATAAATTTAATTTGAAACCAAATTTGGTAGTCCAATAAAGTTAAAACAACACTATCTGTCTCATTATCTCATGTTAAATTAACAGGATCTTTTTTGTTAGTTTAATATGATTCATTTAAAACAAATTTTATTCTGTGATTAAATTTCCAATATGGTAAAATGCACATGCTTGCCCATAGCTATCGAGCGCTACATATGTAAATTCCAACACTTGCAATTAATTTCCCTCAAACGCCTGCCTCAAGTTATTTGCGTTTGTACAAGTGGGCCAATTGTTGAAAAGTGCAAATATGCGAATAATTTCGTTAAAAAATCTTTAGCAATTAGCCCATGAATGTGCAATGAAAAACAGACATTTCATTCACTTCAACATATTACATATGCTACATACGTACGTAAGAGAGCATACCTACATACATATTTAGAAAAATTCTTAATTGAATTTAATTTTCAGACAAATTGTAGTTTTACTAGTTTGAAAGTTTTTTGTGTAAGCGATGTTGCAAATTAATGTGCATTTGTCATGTATAAAATTCAAAGCAGGCCAGCTATAATACATGCAAAAATAATTTTTATTACAGATTTTTTAAAAATGCAGCATATCATGCTTTGAATATTTAACCGCTTTTTGCACTAAATTTTGTTGCCATTTTTTTATTTAAAATTTTGTAAATATACAAATTCGCGAAAAAGAGCAACATATAGAAATATGCTTTGTTGATTTCAAAGCTCAAAGGGTTTTTTATTTCAAGCATATTTTATATATATTCGTTTGTTTGACGGCTTTTTCGAAACTAACGTACAAGGTGAATTGTTTCTGTCAGCCTAACTGACTAACTCTTCGGAAATGCTAATAAAATATATGTATTTAAATTAACTCTATTAGCTGAGTTAATAAACGGCTATGTGAATTAGTATTAATATATACAAATTTGGTGTCACAGTGTTCATAAGCTTAATGGCCGTATTTTGTAAAGCGAAGTTAATAGTGAATGCATTTTCGAACTCGCATAAAAGGTCAATGAAACGTTGTAGGCCGTTTTGTTTTAATGGAGGTTGCTGAAAAAAGTAACGACAAACCTTACTATTTGAATTAAGCTTGTTAAACTGTCACACTCTCCTGTAATACGTTTTCGAAAACTTATTCACTATTCACTTCGCTTTACAAAATACGGCCATAAATATTCTAAACGACTGGCTCGTTTTTTATAAAATTCTGTATGTATATTTGGGTGATAAGGGTCTTGAGGCCCAATGTGGACCAGCTGTGACCCTAGAAGGAATTTGTGAGATATGGGTATCAAATTGTGAGGTGGGTTTTGTCGTAGGCTGGGGTAATGCTCAGCCAATTCAGGATCAAGTAGAGGTCCCACTTCCTTTACAGTGATTTAGAGGTGATATTTTAGTCGGACACACAAACACACCTAAAGGTATGTCTAGTCGAGCAAGGTGAGTAGGGAGTTGGCGAATGCCGGCAAAACGGCTGGTGGATGTCAGTGGAACAGTTGGTTGGTGTCGGTGGATGTGACGATTGGCGAATTCCGGTGGATCGGTGCCAAGTTACCTTATGACCGGTGGATGTGGGGGGAACGGTTGGTGGATGCCGGTGGATGTCGGTGTAACGGTTGGTGAATAACGGTAGATCTGTGCCAACTGACCATATGGCCGGTGGAACGGTTGGTGGATGTCGGTGTAACGGTTGGTGAATGCCGGTGGATCGCTGCCAAGTCATCTTATGGCCGGTGGAACGGTTGGTGGATGTCGGTGTAACGGTTGGTGAATGCCGGTAGATCTGTGCCAACTGACCTTATGGCCGGTGGAATGGTTGGTGGATGTCGGTGTAACGGTTGGTGAATGCCGATGGATCGGGGCGAGGTTACCGATGACCGGTGGATATCGGTGGACCAATTGATGAAAGCCGGTGGATCGGTGCGAGGTTACCGATGACCGGTGGATATCGGTGGAACAATTGATGAAAGCCGGTGGATCGATGCCAGGTTACCGATGACCGGTGAACCGATTGGTGAATACCGGTGGATGGGGGCAATGATCCAAAGATCACTTCTTCGCGTCCAGTAGACACTACCAAAATAATCGGAAGCGGAGGGTTGTGCAGGGTAAGGTAGGCAGCTTCCCATGTAGGAACCAGTTTCCGAGATATAGACCAAAATGTGGACCAGGTGTGAACCTAGAAAGTGTTTGGATAATATGGGTACCACATTAAAGGTATTGATGAGGGTTTTAACATGGAGTGGTTCTTAGTCCCATGTCCGAACCCGTTTGGCAAATAACGACCAGGTATGACCCTAGGTATTCTTTGCACGATGTGGGTATCAAATGAAAGGTGTTGATAAGTGTTTTAGCTGAGGATGGTTTTCAGTCCCATATGGAAATCCGTCGCCGATATATCGGCTATAATGTGGACCAGGTGTGACCCTAGAAAGTGTTTGGACAATATGGGTACCAAATGAAAGGTGTGGTTCTTAGTTCCATATGCGAACCTGGTTCCAAGATATTGACCTAAATAAGGAGCATATGTGAACATGTTTCTGCTATATGGATATAAAAAAAGGCGTTAATTAGGGTTTTAACAGGGTGGGATTCTTAGTTCCATATGCGAACGCGGTTCCGACATGTTGATTTAAATGTGGACCAGGTGTTACTCCGAGGATGTTTGTACGAAATGAATATCAAATAAAAGGCGTTTGCGGGGCTCTTAACAGGGAGGGATTTTAAGTCAAATTTACGAACCCGCTTCCTAAATATCGACCAAAATTTGGACCAAGTGTAGGTCGAGAAAATGTTGGTGAGTGTTTTTAACGGCAGTAGTTCCCTGTCTCGTGCCCGAACCCGTTTCGGAAATATCGACCAAATTGTGGACAAGGTGGGACCTGAAAGTGTTTGGACAATATGGATACCAAATGAAAGATGTTGATGTGCGTTTTAACAAGGTGTGATTTTTAGTTCGATGCAAACCGGGTTCCGAGAATTGCTCTAAGGTGGAACACATAAGACAATGGACTTTTGCGAGATATTGACCAAATGTTCTTTCCAAATTGTTTTTTAGGAAAACTTAGCTTTTCATGATGAATATCTCTAAAAGGGATGATGGTAGGGACCTGAAAATTTTTAAGGAGATATAAGATATTACTACTATACTCACGAAAAATTTGTGTTATGGGAAAAGGGGGGCATGGAAACTCCAATCTAATCTAATCTTGGCATGCATCATTTATTGCCGCTTAACCGCCTAGGCGATTTTGGAATTTGATTTTGGGGCATGGAAACTCCAATTTAATTAATTTTTAAGCTAAATTCCTACAAAAGGGTTCATGGCAGGGACCTGAAAATTGGTAGGGATGTAAATGATATTAATACAACTCTCAGAAAAATAGGCAGGTGTTATCGTAAAAGAGGCGTGGCAGTTCTAATACAAACTTAATTCTTTAAGCTTAATAAAGCACAAAAAAAGTTCGAGTTATGGGAAGAGGGATCGTGGTACCTTCCACACAAAATTCAGTTTTTCGAATAAAGGGAATTTTGGAAATGAATTCAATAAAAATCTATTTTGTGCAGAACGGAGTCTGCGGGGTCAGCTAGTATATTTATATGTTTTTCATCAAAATTAAACCGTAACGAACGAAAAAGTTTTTTACAAGGACTGGAACCGAAACCGAAACCGTAATGGTTTCCGATTAAAACCGATTCATTTTTCAAAACCGAAACCGTAACCGTTATTTTGATCTGAAAAATAAACGAAACCGAAACCGCTTCAGAAGCCGGAATCGACACATTTTGACATCAACATCAAATTTCTGAAAGAGGAAGTTTGACTATAGTTGAATGAAGCCATCGAAAAAAAAAATTAACGAGATCCGAAAAAGAAATGTTCTGGCTTATCTCATAAAGCACCAGTCATATTATTGTTTTTGACGATTTACATATTCATTTGGGTTTCATTCTAATATTTTCCTTATAAAAAAGTAGAGTTAATTTTAGGAATTTGTTTTTGCAAAAATTTCTTCCATTTCTTTTATTGGAGAAACTCCATCATGGCCGCAGGAAAAAAGTTATGAAAAATCAGACACAAGTTTTGTAAGTCCACCTTTTCTCAAACTCAGATGTTGAAGGTTTTGTGTTGTCAACAAATAGGGGGTACCTTGATTTCACAAGTTTGTTCTGCTAGTTATACGGTTACTGTGGAAGCTATGAGTTCTACTTAGATTCATGCCTAACTAAAAATCAGCCAGTTCGACACCGTTTACACTGGCAAATTTGCATTTGGCTTGACCATCCCTGCAAGAATCTTCTACCAGGACAAAAAGCCACCGAAAGAAATGCACTACTGTGATGTTTCAAGCACCTGTAGAGTAATAATAAAAGAAGAGTCAAGAAGGCTTCTGTCTTTTCCTGGTAGAATTGGCCCATTTTCTTAATAAAAAAAAAGCTGGTTGAAATTGTTATTTACAGCTGTGCATAGTGCAAAAGTTACCACATGTCAATTACCCATTAAAGTGGAACACCCGCAGGGTAGAACTTACCCTCCCGTCCCATATTATTGCCCCCTGCTAGTATAACCTTTAAGGGATGCATGGAGTTAGTAGACATTTTTATTCAAACCGGGTCATGTAACTTAAGTAATATACTTTAATACAAAACTTCATACATATTAAGCTCTTAAAATATAAACAATTTGTCACAAAAAATACATCAATCATTGTCACTGTCGTATGTACCCTTTCGCACTCTCTCTCTCTCTTACACTTATCATTATGCGCACAGTGTAACAAAAATTATTTATAGCACGGGCGCTAAAAAAAAATTGATGTATCGTATTCAATTAAATATAAATTTACATTTAACCACATTTCAATTATTCGGTTTGTCAATGTTTTGGCGGTTTTTCATACGAGATTACATATTACTGTTTTCCCTTTTTTTTACTTTGCAAAAACCTACCGCAATTAAAACTCATTTAAATGTATGAGTAGGTAAAAAGCGAGCGCTCGTTTGCTATAAAATATTAAGTTTGCGTACGGTAATAAATTTAAGGTATTTGTATGCAAATACATCTAACGTATTAAAATACATTTTCAAACAAAATGGCTTTTCTGAAGTTAACTTCTTAGGCGGCGATATGAAGTTTTGATTGAGAGTAAAGTGTGAGAAAATCGCTGATGATGCAACGGAAATAGAAATTGTAGCCGACTTTCATGCGTATGTTGCAGACTTTCAGGCGTAGGCGATTTACACCACGGTTGTTTATGTAGGTTTCATGCTGAATTTTAAAAGCAGCATTTTCCATTTCCGGTCGTACATTTCGAAGATGCGTTCATGCTGACGCATTTTGAAAATGCGCATTTAGCTAATTTTCGAATGCTTAAGGTGCGTTCCTACAAGCGCAAGTGGAAGTATGCTTGCCTTTTTCGATAAACTCCATTTCTTTTATAAAAGTGAGTTCGTGGGTAAAGAAACCGACTTTCTAAACAAACTTCGAAATTCTTCACCTCGAAAATTGCATCTTTTAGCAGAAAAAATTATTGCCTAATTTGCTTAGTGAGCCGTTCCCCCAAAAGTATGCAACATTTTTTTCACTTTTTCTTCATACAAGGAAATTTTTGTTCGTACTGTTTCTTCGAAGATGCTTAAGCTAATGCAGAAATAAAGTATCATTTTTTCAGCTTTGAAAATTATATGGCAAATTTGCTGCATTTTGGGCTAAATGCTAAAATGCAAAATGCAGGCTCAGCATGAATAGCACATTAGCTGTGCAAATCAAATAGGACATGAAATTCTTGGATCTAGCTAACATTGCATAAATTGTAATAGTTAGATCGAGCAGAATTCATGGGTGTTGCCACTTATGGCTGCTTACAGGGTTGCCACCTATCCCAATTTTTTTTTTTTTTAAATATAGAGCTAGATATGTCAATATGGGTATCAAATTAAAGGTATTTTCGACCGTATTCCAAATTAGATAAATTTACAATTTTTTTTTTAAATATAGAGCTAGATATGTCAATATGGGTATCAAATGAAAGATATTTTTGGCCGTATTGCCACTTAGGGTTGCCACTTAACCGCAACCTTTCTTTCCTATCTTTCTTCGCCTTCACACTATCTCCCTACCTTTTTCTCTTCATTGCGTAATATCCTTCTACCACGCCCCTCTTCCTCTGTATCTCATTCGTATTGACCCACGTACCGAATTTGAAAGAAAACGCACCATGTATAAGATATTTTCGAATTGATCGTTTCCCTGGTCCACTTCGCGGAAGTTAGAAATTGTGAGTTTAAACCATTCTCGAATACATCTTATTCATATTTCGTTATTTCTGAATTTAAGAAGTTAACTTCTTTCACGTGTAGTGGCTGCACGTGGTTTTTTTTTTTTTCTATTTTTATTTTTTTATATTTACATCAACTCATTGTTTTTATGCAAGTAGTTTTTATGATTTTATTTATTGTGAAGGGTAATTCATCTAACTCATCCTAGTTATTAAAGTTCTATGAATCACTTTTCATTCTAAACGTTTTAGTTGTTTGATTTATTACTTTACCATGTAAATGGCCTGTTTATTTTTATTTCAGAGAATTTATGCTTTCACATAATATTTTTTAACCATTTCCAATAATTATCCAGCTATTTTGCTGCGAAAAGCTTGCTGTGTAACAGTGTCAAAATTTAATTAGTTTGGTTTTTATAAGTGCAGCTTTCATTTTTTGTTCGAAACTATTTATTATTAGCTAAAATCTCACTTAATTATATACATTTGTTGCCTAAGTAAGTGTTTTTAATTCAGGACCCGGCAAAATTGGAAGTGAAGGGGTGTTAGCGAAAGAGCGGTCATCGCATCTGTTTGCTCCGTCGCTCACTAGCAAGTACCGAAGCCGTGCATAGCCAACGACATCCATTGATTGGTCAATGCGATCATAGCAACAATGTCATTGTTCGAGAGGCCAAGCAAAGAGCGTAATAATCTATGTGAATTTGGTTCTCAGATTTTCGGACAATTGTCCCACTAAGTGCCTAGGCCTATTTTAATTTGAAAATTTTGAGCTAACAAATATAAGTTATGAAAGATTCGGTTGTATATATGTAGGTATGTTAAGCTTATGTACATATGTCAGATACCGGCAAAACTTTACTGCAGCCACCGTGGTGTGGAGGTGGTGTGCTCGGCCTACCACGCTATTATTTGGGGATCTCAACCCAGTAAAATCAACATCAAAAAATTTTCTAAATAGGGTCGTCCCTCAGCAGTGGTTTGGCTAAATAAAAGTCTTCTCAGAAAAAATTCATTTAATTTGCAGGTGCCATTCGGAGCCGACAAAAAACTGTAGGCTCCGTCAATTTGTAGCAAAAAATTTAAAAGCAGAACACCACGAATTGGAAAAGAAGCTAGGCACAAAAATCTCTTTAGAGCAGGCCTAGGTACCCAGTGGGAGAGTTGTTAAAAAAAAATCTGAGTACCAAATTCTCACAGATTATTACATTCTTTGCTTGGCCTCTCGAACAATGAAATTGTTGCTGCGCTTGTGAGAGCGCTATGATCGAAATGACCAATCAATGTATGTCGTTAGTAATACACAATCACTCACTTGCAAGCAACCACTTAATAACTTGCACTATTGCTTCGGTACTTGTTAGTGAGCGGAGAAGCAAAAAGAGACAACATAATTTGATTGGAGCGATGACCGATTTTTCACTAATATACACTCACTTCCAATTCTGCAAGGCTCTGGCTTAAGCTTTCGGCAGAATCAGTCCGTCACGTACTTGCCGGAAAAGGAAGAAACTGACAGCCGAGTAGGATGTGTGTATTTTGCATGTAAAATGCTAGATTGACAAAGTATAAGTCAACGGATCCGGCATTCTTTGCCAATTCTCTATTTTGACGGAACGGCAGCTGCGTGACAAATGTCAAAATCAATTTTACCGCCAATTTGACATCGCGTTTGTGAAAATTGTGAAAAAGCAAATTTAACCAAAGTAATTTTTTAATATTTTCCATGTTTTTTTTAATAATTTTCGTTTTGCGCTAATTACTTTGTTGACATATATGTGTACTTCAAAATGACGTATGTCAATCGCTATGTGCCATCCCTGTGCGGCACGACACGTTTTGTCACGACGTACGTCACGTACATGACGTATTGACGGACTGATTCTGCCGAAAGCTTTAGAGCAGAGCTCATCAAAAGTGTAAGTGTGTTAAGGCTTGGTTTCCCCGAAAACGGTGACGCTATATAGCGGTCGTTACATAGCGGTGAAGTACGTTGTCAAAAATACTGTCATGAAAAGTAATTGCGTGTAAACATACAACGATAGACGAATATGATACCCTTGTGTATTGCGCAAAATATTGAATTTCCAATCGCCTGAATTCACCGTAACTTCAATCAAAGTTTACAACAAAGCGGAGGCCGCTAATGACGGTGAGTAACTATAGCAGCCGCCATGTAGAGAACGTTATATAGCGGCACCGCTTTTCGAGGAAAACAAGACTTTAGTGAGACAATGGTGATCGCACCAAAGAAACAATGTCGTTTGTTTTTCTTCGTCGTTCATGAGCAAGCAACGAGGCATACGAGTCCGTTGTTGCCTCGTTGCTTGCAAGTAAGCGACTAAGCATAACAAATGCTATCTATTGATTGCTTAAACTGGCCCACTAAGTGGTCAGCCCTGGTCTAGAAAATGAGGCCGTTGTGTCTCACGGCTCACTACAACGCTCAATTATAAACCTTGCTATACACAGAGGCAGCTTAATTACCAAAATTAGCACTATCGAAAATCATGTTTATGCTGGCGTCGTATTAAGTAGGCTGGGATCTGTTCATAAGAAATATATATGTTTTTATTAAAATAATTATTAATTTATTATCGCTGTTCAAATAATTGTACTTACGCAAACATAATTTTGTACTAAATTAATTATGATTAATTTTACATTTATTTGTTGAATATTGGTTTGTGGTTTTCCTTTGACTTTATAGATAGATTGAGTATAAAAAAGGTACATGTAAAGGTAGGTATGTATTTGCATACGAAAAATATCTATCTAATATAGCAATGAACAAAATTACGCATTAGACCATGGGTCGGCAGATTTGCAAGTGCAGGTGTATAAGTGAGAGCGCTTATACACGCGCTGTGATCGTCCGAAATATATTTTTAACATTCGCTGACCAAACAAGCGACACCTCCAGGCGATGTGGTTGCGCCCCTTGCTCAGCGATGACAAAATCATTTGGTAAATAAAGAGCGCAACGTGTCTGTGCGATGAATCCAACTTGTTTGACTGATCTTAAGATCTATGGCGCGCCGATGCTTGCATTAGACTTTAAAACTCTGCGCTTTCTGGTAAATTATGTATATTTATTTTAAAATTATCACAAAATTTTATACAAAACGTTGAATGTGAAATTTTCAATCAACTAAAATAATAGTTAGAACTTTTCAAAGTTTCGACAATAAAGTATGAAACTCGAGCAACATAGCCATATATAATATTACATTTATAATTTGTTTGTCTCCAATAAATCGCGAGTTCAAAAGTTAAATGGAATTTCAATCGGTTCACAAGGTCAGTAACGATGGTAGCCGTATGCATAAATCAAAGTTTGAACTTAATTTAATTAATATTTTTTTTTTACGTTTTTTCAACATTCGCCAATAAAATTTTTTTTGGCCCAAAGCCAATATTGACATAATGTAAGTAGTATGTTAAAGCTTCAATAGGAGTTGAGAGCCAGAGCGTGCATTGTACTCTTTGTTACTATTTTATTAGAAAGCAAGAGAGGTAGAGTCTTTCAACGTGAAAACACTCTCTTTAAAGTTAACTGCGAATCAGATGTTAATTCACAACAACGTCTCGTCTGTCTAATTAAAGTCAAAAAGTACTCAAGAAATGAAGAACCAAATTGTCGATTTTAATTTCGCCACTCTCGACTCGATTCAAAAGTAAAAAAAAAAAAAAAGTAAGGCAGTGTGTGTAAACCTAACCTTAAATACCCAGCGGTAGTTTTCATATGATTTTCGAAATATTCCATTTCGGAAGTGGGCGTGTTTGGGAAGCGATTTCGTCCAATTACATCAGGTATACTCCCTATTATGCTAGTATACCTTGTACAAATTTCATCGTTCTACAGTAATCATCGTCCCAGTTGTTCTTGCGGGCTCGCCGAAACCCTATAGCGGCCTCAGCGGCGGTACGTAATGAGTGAGAAATATGCTTTCATTGCTCGGTTACATCGTTAGGTCGAGGATTGCACTCCGATAGCAGATGTGAGAGTCGAGTGGAGAAATTATCAGTTGTCTGTGTCGCGCGCAGCTTCTCGACGTCAAACTTTCCTTCCGTTACTGTGCGTACTTACTTACTTACTTCACTGTACAGAGGCGTGTGCATATTTTGGCTGCAACAAGATAATGGTCCGAGTCGATATTGGGACCACGTAGTGTACGCACGTCCAGAACGATGGAAATGTGTCTGCCGTCGATCATGACATGATCAATCTATTTTCTTGTTCTTTGATCAGCGGCAGCCAGGTGGCTTGGTGTATTTGCTTATGGTGGAACCTGGTACTACTGATGAACATATTGCAAGCAGCGGCGAAGTCAATCAACCTAGTGCCGTTGGGGGATGTTATATGTGTCGTTGAGACTGAATTTTCCAACTGTAGGACCAAAGACTCCTTCCTTGCCCACCTTGGCATTAAATTCGCCGGGTACGATTTTGATGTCATGCTGGGGGCAGCGATCATAAGTCTGTTCAAGTTTATCGTAGAAGGAGTCCTTCTCTGCGTCGTTCGACTCCTCAGTAGGCGCATAGGCGCAGATAAATGTTATGTTGAAAAACCTTGACTTGATGCGGATCGCAGCGAGATGCTCGTCGCATTTCCTGCAGCACGGTGATGTCGGCCTTTGCGTTAGCGAGGACATCAACCAGTCGGGCAGCGGTATCTTCCCTGGAAGGGGTCCGGACATTCCAGGCATGTACATGCCCTAATATCCTTCTCATTGTCCTTACTTCGTTTTGCCGGGTCGGCAACATTAAAGGGGATTCTCATCCGAGGCTTTGGTACATTAGTTTTCATTGGAATTAAGTTTTTTACGTGGCGGGTCCCAAAGCCAGCGCACAACCCGTTTCGGGGTTTTTGGAAAATATTTACACATTTATATAGCGAGCCGCTTGCTTTAAGACAGACGCCCGCTTGCAGCCGCACCTCATGGTGAACAGACGCTGCGCAAAAGACCTCGGTGAGCCCTTAAACCATGTATTTCAGAGTGGCCCCACCGGGGCTCGCTCTCTTTCTGCCGCGAGCCTAGACAGCTCACGTTGCTCAGAGTGTACGAACGAGGACGCAAGGGTCAGGATTGGGCAAGGTCGCACAGCAACCACACCCCATTACACTCCAGGATATATATATAGTCCGGTCAAATTATACCTCTTTTTTTCATTTGAGCCATCCCACTGCAATGTGAAAGTGCCTCTCAAAAAATTACTGTTAAATAAAGTGGAAAGTGTTGCCAGCTATGTACAAATTTTTAGCGTTGCAAAAATAATATATTTTTATTTGTATTTTTACTTATAAGCTAATAGATTTACGTGTGAAATGCAAATGAAAAGTGAGAGGACACTTATTACTCAAATTGCATAAATTTCAATTAGTCTGCAAATAAATACATTCATATCCTATATATTTCAATTACTAATTTGTATGATGTATAGTCAACTTTATTTTTATTGTAGACGAGTAGATCATGATTGTTCCAAAATATATACACTAGACCGTACCGAAAAAGTTTAACAACCCTAATACGAGGTATCGCAAACAACTTATGTTTGGTCACCTCTCAGCTACTACAAGTATAGTCTAAGTCAGGGGTGGCCAGCTTTTTCAACTCACTGGGACAAAAAAGGGTCATATGATGTTGTTGTAGGGCTATAGCTGGCCAAAGGGGCCACTAAGCGGACATGCCTAATCTAAACAAAGATCACTGTCATGACTTAAGTAAATTCTATACATCTCTTACAAAGTTTCGGCATAAATTCGCCAGGGTCTTGAAATCACCATTTCTCAGATTTTCCGATACCAACTTTTTTTTTTTTGATACCGTATACTTTACGCTATACATATTTATGTATATGTAACAACGCTATGCAAAGTTTATGAAATATTATTGTTGGTGTGGCCATTATTTAAAATTCGAGTTGCCGTTGCGACCACATTGTTATGTATTAATGCACATAGATACATACACACACACACACATAAAGCGCATTTAACATTGTCCTGTATTATTTACGTTTTGCATTTTAATTAATTGTGATAAATATTAGCTGTCGTAATGACAGCGAAAACAAAAACAAACCCATTTGTTAAGCGTAAAGTGTTGAGTTTCAAAATACCCAAACCTAAAGCTAAATAAAACAAAAAGCCAAAAACAATATTTGATATTTTATTGAGTTTGGCTGTTTGGTGTTGGCAAGGGCGTTTTTTAAATTATTTAATTTTTTTTTGCTGCTGGTTGTTATGCAGCAAATTCAATTAGTTTGCTATAAGAGGGTGCATATTAGCTTTTAAGGGGGAAAATGGTTTTAAAAAAGAGATTTCGATGTGAGTCTTTTGGTTGGGAAGAGAAAAAAATAAAAATTTGATGGCACATACCGAATACTACTGTTCTATTTTATTTTATTTTATATTTTATTTTATTTTATTTTATTTTATTTTATTTTATTTTATTTTATTTTATTTTATTTTATTTTATTTTATTTTATTTTATTTTATTTTATTTTATTTTATTTTATTTTATTTTATTTTATTTTATTTTATTTTATTTTATTTTATTTTATTTTATTTTATTTTATTTTATTTTATTTTATTTTATTTTATTTTATTTTATTTTATTTTATTTTATTTTGTTTTATTTTATTTTAATTTTTTCATTTTATTTAATTTTTTTTTAATTTAATAAATTTTAGTTTAATAATAATAAATTTTATTTTACTTCATTCTGTTTTATTTTTTTTTTTTACAAATCACAAATTATTTGATACTCAAAAAAAATAAAATTTTGTGTTTCAAAAAATTCCTTTAAAATAATACCCGCTCCATTCTTTTTTCTTTTTGCAGCCCCGCAACAAGGAACAAGAACTCGAAGTCCTCACATGGATCTTCAATGTTTTGGGTGAAAAAGTGCCTGCTGGCCAATATGAAGATATCCTCAAGGACGGCCAAGTGCTCTGCAGACTTATCAACAAATTGGCGCCCGGCTCGGTCAAAAAAATTCAAGAGCGTGGAACAAATTTCCAGTTGATGGAAAATATTCAACGTTTCCAAGCGGCTGTCAAGAAATACGGTGTACCTGAAGAAGAAATTTTCCAAACTGCTGATCTCTTCGAACGTCGTAATATTCCACAAGTGACATTGTCGCTGTATGCGCTTGGACGTATCGTAAGTTCACTGAAAACTCTCGCTGAGATTGTAAACTCTTGCTCTAAATATTTTTTTTTTATTTTAAACAGACACAAAAACACCCAGAATACACTGGTCCCTCTCTTGGTCCAAAAATGGCGGAGAAAAATGAACGTGAATTTACCGAGGAACAATTGCGCGCTCACGAAGGTGAACTTAACTTGCAAATGGGCTACAACAAGGGCGCTTCACAATCGGGACATGGTGGTTTCGGCAATACACGTCATATGTAAATCGAGTTTTTGTTTCGTCTTTATAAATACATATATATGTTTAGTTAATAATGCATACATACATACATACAGTGTCTAAGATAGATTTGAAGTTGTTTCTTTGTTGAAACATATCTAATCGTTTTTTAATTATACATATAATTTTATTCGTTTTTGGGGCACTTTTTTGATTTTTTTATTATAAACAAATTGTAAAAAGTACTAAAATAAAATATTTCTAAATTATGTCTTAAATTTTTATATGATCGGTGAAATTTTATACTTCATAAAGACTTATTTACATGGGTCAATCAATCTACACCTGGTATTTGAAGGTGGAAAGCAGTGGAACGACAATAATCGATCAGCCTTAAACTTTGTTACTTTCGATAGGCAAAAAGTTTGTATGCTACAGCGTGCTACGCCTTCTAACTATAATGAAGTAACCGTTTGAAATGTTTTCTATCGATTAGAGAAAATAATGTTTGCCCATATTTGCCCCCTTTGATTTAATGATGAAAAGGCACTCACAATTTTCAAAATGTTGGGTCTGCGTAACACGGCCAACTATTCCTTCATAAATGCTACTTTCGATCCAAAAAAATGTGTGTGCTACACCTTCTATCTATAATGAAGTAACAGTTTGAAATGTTTTCAATCGATTAGAGAAAAAAACATTTGCCCATATTTGCTCCCTTTGATTTAATGACGAAAATGCACTCACAATTTTCATAAAAGTAATAAAATGTTGGGTCTGCGCAACACGGCCAACTATTCCTTCATAAAAGCTACTTTCGATCCAAAAAAATTTGTGGGCTACAGCGTGCTACACCTTCTAACTATAATGAAGTAATAGTTTGAAATGTTTTCGATTGATTAGAGAAAAAAATGTTTGCCAATATTTGCACCCTTTGATTTAATGACATAACGGCACTCTTAGTTTTCATAAAAGTGATAAAATGTTGGGTCTGCGTAACACTGCCAACTATTCCTTCATAAATGCTACTTTCGATACAAAAAAAGTGTGTGTGCTACATCGTGCTACACCTTCTAACTATAATGAAGTAACAGTTTGAAATGTTTTCTATCGATTAGAGAAAAAAACGTTTGCCCATATTTGCTCCCTTTGATTTAATGACGAAACGGCACTCTCAATTTTCATAAAAGTGTCACAATGTTGGGTCTCCGTAACACGGCCAACTATTCCTTCATAAATGCTACTTTCGATACAAAAAAGCGTGCGTGCTACAGCGTGCT
>CAXKVI010000061.1:183035-210535 GCA_964058755.1 Campiglossa producta | reverse complement strand
GTTGGTCCAGACGTTTGCATGTAGGCAAGTAGGTAAATATGTAACTTGAGGGCTGCCAACATCAACAACGGGTTCAAGCAAAGCCAACATGACATTTTCCCCCTGAGTGACAAACTCAAACGGCCTAGTCAGCTAACTTGTTTGATGAAATTCAAACACCAAAGGCACATACGGTTGTTAGCTATCGCTTATGTGTACGTATGCTTGTAAACTTATTGAACTTCAACTATCTCATACGAGTAACAGTTTTGTTATTATAAATTTGATATATTGTAACAAAGTTTGAATTTCACCCATTGAATGATGTGTGGACAAAGTTTGTAGCCAATTAAATTTATCGATTATTAAAAAAGAGTTAGAAAGACTAAGTTCGATTGCTCTGGATGAAGTGTGTGGTGTGGTTTCTTTTGTAACTGTTTTGGCCGCAAAACAGTCGTCGAAGTATAAGGGGACTGCTGTGGATACGCGCAGTCCTTTTGCGGAACCTATGTATTACACTCTGGTACTAGAGCATTCTGGTACTAGCCGAACTCGAATCTTCGGGTAGTGGATTTCAACAGCCTTTTATGATAGACATAGCTTCCTGCTGATGTTATTTTAAGTCCCTAAATCGCCATATTTAATACAATTTGCACATTTGCTAAATATCATCAAATATTGCTCATACGCCATGGTGCTCTTTTTGTAGGACACAATAAAAATGTACAGTAAAACTAACATTAAGGCAAAAAATGGACTATAATTGCATATAGGTATATATGTATATATGCTCACATTGAAAAAGAAAAAAATGTATTTATCTCATCTATCCTGATTTCTGCTTAATACACAACAAAGTAAGCATTAAGGTAAACTAACTCAAGTGTGTGTGTTTTTTTTTTTAAAGAAGTTAGCATAAATGAGAGTAAATAACAAAATAAAATAAATAAAAATAAGCCTTCGGCATGTTGATGCAATATATAATTAAATTAAAGTACGTTTACACAACTAGAGTGAATTTTTAACGACAATTGCATAAACCCAGCACTCAAATCAATTTAAAGTGCAGAAAAGCAGTTAAGTGGTAAAATGCATTTAAAATAAATTAATTCCACTTTCAATGACCTCTCGAGCGAGAGTGCCGATAATTAGGTGAGTGCGTTGAAACCGAAGATAAATATAAAAAAGGAAAAAGTGAAAGAAACGAGCTGTGGAAAAGTATGGCAATGGCAATTGGGGAGACAAGATGATGCTGCGTAAATAGTTATACAGACAACCTTGGTAGAATTTACATACAGTGGAGAGCAAAACTTTAAGGAATGGCACGAATCCATGCCCTTCCCTTGGCCGAGCCGGAATGTCCTTCCAGTCGACGACCTCGATTTTTGCACCTTCGTAGACTTCACCCTGTCTTGCAGCTGCTGCCTTGTACAGTGCACGCGCCAATTTTAATCTGTCCGTGGCGCCAACCCGCATCCGTGACCCCCGCCACTGGTCCTTGGGGATGGCCCCTTTGGCACATAATTGCTTTGGAAATCCTGTAACAGAGATTGTCCTAACTCCAAGCACTTCCTGGAACTCGGCGTTAGTGTTTCGTGCGGAACTCTCTCATATTTCTTCAGAATCCTAACGGCCAATCGTTTTTCCAGGTAAGCATAGCAGCGGAGAGATGTCTCGACCCGTAGTTTCCATGGCGGTCGCTCCTTTTGCCGACAGCCCATTTACTGCTTCTCTTTCCTTTGGATCACTGGGGCCAGGTCGTGAAACTATTGCCACAGGCGTTGAGAGACTGGTTTTCATACCAGCGGTTGATGGAAGTTCAGCATGCGCCGTTATCCGCTTAGCTGCATAGGCAGCCGCACTGGTGCTGGCTCCCATCAAGTCACTCTTACTTGATGGATATTTATAGGTTAACCGACCCGTAGTTGCCATCGCTGTCAGTCCCCCGGTTGATTTTGAAGTGGAGGTTGTCCTCCGATGCTGTGCTTTCGCTTGATCCAGCATATGTAACTCTTCTCTGCTGAGGAGTAAACGAAGTTGTTGATTGTTTAAAGTTTTGTTTTGTGTTTTTCATCTTGTTTGTACAACCCATGGGCAGTCAAGGTCAGCTTAGGGTCAAGGAAAGAGTGAGGGGAAAGAGAGGCTCCGTTCGACTATAGCTACCATTTGCCTCCCGGCTGCAAACGTCCAATGAGCACGGTATCGCATAACACCATATATTGGGAGGGGGAATATCTTTGTCGTCGCGCCAGAAAAGCTAGGCTACTCTCGTGATGTAGTGCACGCGGAGCTATGATCACAAGGGTAACGTAGCCCTGTGTCTATCGAATAAAAAAGTACACAAAATTTTCAAACTTTCTTTTATTTTATTTTATTTTATTTTATTTTGTTTTATTTTATTTTTTTTTATTTTATTTTACTTTATTTTATTTTATTTTATTTTATTTTATTTTATTTTATTTTATTTTATTTTATTTTATTTTATTTTATTTTATTTTATTTTATTTTATTTTATTTTATTTTATTTTATTTTATTTTATTTTATTTTATTTTATTTTATTTTATTTTATTTTATTTTATTTTATTTTATTTTATTTTATTTTATTTTATTTTATTTTATTTTATTTTATTTTATTTTATTTTATTTTATTTTATTTTATTTTATTTTATTTTATTTTATTTTATTTTATTTTATTTTATTTTATTTTATTTTATTTTATTTTATTTTATTTTATTTTATTTTATTTTATTTTATTTTATTTTATTTTATTTTATTTTATTTTATTTTATTTTATTTTATTTTATTTTATTTTATTTTATTTTATTTTATTTTATTTTATTTTATTTTATTTTATTTTATTTTATTTTATTTTATTTTATTTTATTTTATTTTATTTTATTTTATTTTATTTTATTTTATTTTATTTTATTTTATTTTATTTTATTTTATTTTATTTTATTTTATTTTATTTTATTTTATTTTATTTTATTTTATTTTATTTTATTTTATTTTATTTTATTTTATTTTATTTTATTTTATTTTATTTTATTTTATTTTATTTTATTTTATTTTATTTTATTTTATTTTATTTTATTTTATTTTATTTTATTTTATTTTATTTTATTTTATTTTATTTTATTTTATTTTATTTTATTTTATTTTATTTTATTTTATTTTATTTTATTTTATTTTATTTTATTTTATTTTATTTTATTTTATTTTATTTTATTTTATTTTATTTTATTTTATTTTATTTTATTTTATTTTATTTTATTTTATTTTATTTTATTTTATTTTATTTTATTTTATTTTATTCTATTTTATATTATTTTATTTTATTTTCTTTTATTTTATTTTATTTTATTTTATTTTAATTTGTTTAATTTATTTTATTTTATTTTGTTTTATTTTATTTTATTTTATTTTATTTTATTTTATTTTATTTTATTTTATTTTATTTTATTTTATTTTATTTTATTTTATTGTATTTTATTTTATTTTATTTTATTTTATTTTATTTTATTTTATTTTATTTTATTTTATTTTATTTTATTTTATTTTATTTTATTTTATTTTATTTTATTTTATTTTATTTTATTTTATTTTATTTTATTTTATTTTATTTTATTTTATTTTATTTTATTTTATTTTATTTTATTTTATTTTATTTTATTTTATTTTATTTTATTTTATTTTATTTTATTTTATTTTATTTTATTTTATTTTATTTTATTTTATTTTATTTTATTTTATTTTATTTTATTTTATTTTATTTTATTTTATTTTATTTTATTTTATTTTATTTTATTTTATTTTATTTTATTTTATTTTATTTTATTTTATTTTATTTTATTTTATTTTATTTTATTTTATTTTATTTTATTTTATTTTATTTTATTTTATTTTATTTTATTTTATTTTATTTTATTTTATTTTATTTTATTTTATTTTATTTTATTTTATTTTATTTTATTTTATTTTATTTTATTTTATTTTATTTTATTTTATTTTATTTTATTTTATTTTATTTTATTTTATTTTATTTTATTTTATTTTATTTTATTTTATTTTATTTTATTTTATTTTATTTTATTTTATTTTATTTTATTTTATTTTATTTTATTTTATTTTATTTTATTTTATTTTATTTTATTTTATTTTATTTTATTTTATTTTATTTTATTTTATTTTATTTTATTTTTTTTTATTTTATTTTTTTTTTAATTTTATTTTATTTTATTTTAATTTATTTTATTTTATTTTATTTTATTTTGTTTAATTTATTTTATTTTATTTTATTTTATTTTATTTTATTTTATTTTATTTTATTTTATTTTATTTTATTTTATTTTATTTTATTTTATTTTATTTTATTTTATTTTATTTTATTTTATTTTATTTTATTTTATTTTATTTTATTTTATTTTATTTTATTTTATTTTATTTTATTTTATTTTATTTTATTTTATTTTATTTTATTTTATTTTATTTTATTTTATTTTATTTTATTTTATTTTATTTTATTTTATTTTATTTTATTTTATTTTATTTTATTTTATTTTATTTTATTTTATTTTATTTTATTTTATTTTATTTTATTTTATTTTATTTTATTTTATTTTGTTTCATTTTATTTTATTTTTTTATTTCATTTTATTTCTTTTCACTTTACTGTAAAATTTGAGTGCTACCCCACCGAGGTACATACCATGTTCTAACTTTGACCACACCCGAATCAGTAGTGTGTGCATAAAAGCGAACCACACAACAACAAAAGATGTACAGCAAGCGCATTTTGCCGAGAACAATGTCATCAAGTTCAGTTTTGCTGTCATTTACATAGATTGTCGCTAATGCTGCTACTGCTCGACTAATGCAAGTTAATTGCAATAATGAACATATTGTTGGTGGGAAAATACATATATTTTGTTCATAAATGGAAATGTATGTACTTAACCACTTATAGGAAACATCAGATTGTATTCCCACTTGACCGACTAGTGGTTTCGTCGTAAGCAATGAGCAGACAGACAAATAGTTAGTAGGGTATCTTTTTTATGTATAGGTATTTAAAAATTACCAGGAGATAGATAATATTCATAGCTGATTCTAAGTAAAAATTGAAAAGAATCAAGAAAAGTAAAATCACTGAGTATTATTAATGAAAGCATGAATACTTAAAGACTTATTCAATCCAAAATCTCAAAATAAGCCAAGCAATGAACAAATAGACCACTTATCAATAGGGAATTGCGACAATTACTAAAAACAGCCATCCACCCAACCAAAGACTTACCAGCGTGGTCCCACAATACACTCTTACTTACTTGGCACCACGAGCACACTTTGAGGCAGAATCATTAAGTGACTAGAAAGCCCCTTGTTGTAGACGCCAAAGCTACGTGCATATGTACATATGAATATGCGGCACGGTACAACCATGAAACAATTCACTCATTTGGCAACTTGCAATACGAGAATTTAACCAAACTGCCTTAAGGCTTGCTACTCTCCCTGTGCAAGCTCAAAAACAAGACGCCAATGGGTATCAAAGTAGCAAAAGGTAGCAAAGGACCTCTCAACCGATACATAGCGGCTATGTCAAACCAGGTATAGCTTATGCTGTTGCATTTCGATTGTGTGACAAAGCGTCGTCGTAGAGGAGTCAAGTAAGTACGCAATTTGCTTGAAAGCAGCCCAAAAGCAATACAATTGACATGGCATGCCACGTACAGGCACAGGTGAAATCAATCAGAAATATTTACGAAAATATTCACCGATCACAATTAACGTTTAATAATAAAGAAAAGTTCAAAGAATAAAGTAGTCGGACTCAACTAACTGAGTTCATTAGGGAAGGATAACAAGTTTCGAAACTGCCGGAACCAAAAATATAAAATACAGCAGATTGATGAAGAGAAGGCTTCTTTGAATACGAATCAAGTATGTACTTATCTTCGGATTTTTTTTTCGTACGCGTGATAGACCCCCGACTAGTTAGACAGCGACCAAAAACATTAACGTTGCCACTTAATCCTATTATTTTGGGGTTATCCGCTATAATATCCAATAATTACAGCCTATGTTAGCTCTTAACTAAAAACTTATTAGATATGCCCATATGGATATTAAACTTAAGTTAAAAGTATTTCTAGATAGTTGGAGTATCCAGGGTTGCCAACTTATCCTATTTAAGTTTTTTTATTATTTCAAAGTCGGCTTGTAGTTTCCAATTTTATCTTATAACTCTAAACGAGCTAAACTTGTATATTTGTATATCGGGACTATCTCGGGAGCCGCTTGACCGATTTGGATAAAATTTTGAATATAAATAGCTGAATTGATTCTAAGACTATCCACTTGGGGATTGCCACCTGGAGCGATTTACAGGGTTGCCACCTAGCCCATTTTTTTAAATCTTGTAGCCAATATGGGTATCAAATGAAAGGTATTTCAGCGACATGCCAACTAAAATATGTTCAAGTAGGGTTGCCACCTAGGGTTGCCACCTTATCGAAGTATATTTGTATATCCGGTACTATCTCGGGAACCGCTGAACAGATTGGGTGAAATTTGGCATAGAGTTAGTATTATTAATGCTAAGACTATCCACTTTGGGGTTGCCACTGGGGCTTCACAGGGTGACACCTATCTCAATTTTTTTAAATAATGGATCAAGATATGCTAATATGGGTATCAAATGAAAGGCAATTTTGGCGACATACCAACTAAAATATTTTCAAGTAGGGTTGTCAACTAGGGTTGCCAGCTTACCGAAGTATATTTGTATATTCGACTATCTCGGGAAACGCTGAACAGATTGGGATGAAATTTGGCGTAGAGATAGTATTATTGATTCTAAGGATATCCACTTTGGGGTTGCCACTGGGGCTTCACAGGGTTACCACCTATCTAAATTTTTTTAAATAATGAATCAAGATATGCTAATATGGGTATCAAATGAAAGGTATTTTCGGCGACATACCAACTAAAATATTTTCAAGTAGGGTTGCCACCTAGGGTTGCCACCTTACCGATACTATCTCCGCTACTATCTCGGGAACAGCTTCACCGATTTGGATGAAATTTGGCATATAGGTAGTATGATTGATTCTAAGACTATCCACATGGGGGTGTACAGGGTCGCCACATATCTAAATTTTTTTAAACTATGGAGTGAGATATGCCAATATTGGTATCAAATTAAAGGTATTTTCGCCGACATACCAACTAAAATATTTTCAAGCAGTGTTGTCGCCCAGGGTTACCATTTATCGTATTGTATTTGTATTGTATATTTTTGAGATAATATTTGGATTATTTTAGGATCATTTTGGGATCATTTATGGGTCACTTAGAGATAATTTTGGGGCTATTTCGAGATCATTTTGTCTTCAATTCTGGATTAATTTGGGATAATTTTGGGGTCATTTTCTTATAATTTTGCAGTCAATTTGGGATCAATTTTGGATCATTTTGGGTTCAATTTTGGATCCTTTCGGGAACATTTCAGGGTCTTTTTGGGCCTATTTGGGGATTATTTTATTGTCATTTTGGGATAATTTTTGGATAACTTTGTGGTAATTTTCGGATCATTTTGGGTACTTTTAAGGGATTTTTTGGGGTAATTTTGGAATCATTTTTGGATCATTTTGGTATCATTTTAGGGTACGTAATTTTGGGTCATTTTGGAATTATTTTTGGGTCGTTTTGGGTTCAATTGCGCATTGTTGTGGGAACATTTTAGGGTCACTTTGGAATTATTTTTGGGTCGTTTTGGGTTCAATTTCGGATCATTTTGGGAACATTTAAGTGTCTTTCTGAGGTCGTTTTGGGATCATTTTGGGATTATTTTAGGTCGTTTTTGGGATCATTTTGAATAAGTAAAGTTAGCGCTAAATCAAGCTCGGTCACCGAGGTACCTTTTTCAAACACGATTTGATCAATTCAGCTAGGCTAGATCTCAAGCGCTTCTCTCTTTTTACGTTACTTGGGATATTTTGTCAATGTTGCCACCTATCTACACTTTTTACTAAATACATTTTGAAATACAAGTATATTTGCGTATATGCTTGCGCTTAGTTGTGGTTACTTTTTTTTTTGCAAGCTTATGCAGACATAACCATGTTTGCTGTTGTCCTAACATCTGTGTACATTGTGTAAACTAGTTTGTAGTCCTTAATGCTTTTAGTTTAAGTTCACGTAACTTGTATTAATATATATAGACACGTAGTTACGAGTGACAGATGATAAGCTCCTAGTTTAAGGTGCGGAAATTTTATGATGTTATCATAAATATAGACCAGCAGAAATGTATGCTCGATCTTTAAGTCCACTTAGCATACGACGAATTATGATTCACCACTCATCTTTAATAAGGAGGGCTCTTATTTATCAGTCATACCTTGTATTGTTGCTGTGGAATATATGTTGCCTTTTGTTAATCTTTTGAGACCAAAATTTGCATTCCTCACCTATACATTCACAGTTTCATTGGTGTGTGTGTGTCCAAAAGCAAATTTGTTTAACCAATGTCAACGTTTGTATGACTTAAACGTTTGCTTATCAATAAACAAGAGGATACAATGCTTATGAATATATGTATGTAGGTACCTACATGAGGGAGAGACAATTTGTATGCGTCAAAAAAAAATCCACAACATTGCAATTTCAATTTTGGAATATGCTAAATGAAGAGCGTTGCCACAAAGTCAGATTTTTGACGATTTTCGAAAAAATAAACTATTTTGAAACGATCTCTAGTTATTTTTTTTTTCAGCGACATTTAAATTTTTTTATATCCGAGTAGGCGTTTCTAGGATATTCTAGTATAAGTATAACCTGCATAAAAATTCCAATTTGTACGTGTTTTTTTTTTTTTTTAATTATGAAGCAAGATATGCAACATGTCAACTTAAATATTTTTAAGCAGGTTTGCCACCTAGGGTTGCCACCTTATCGCAGTATATTTGTATATGCGGTACTATTTCGAGAACCGCTTGACCGATTTGGATGAAATTTGGCATTGAGATGGTATGCTTGATTCTAAGACTTCCCACTGGGGTGTTGCCACTTGAAGATCTTTTATGGGGTTGCCACATATCTAATTTTTTTAAATATTGATTATGATATGCCAATATGGGTATCAAATGAAAAATATTTTCAATGACAAAACAACTAAAATATTTTCAAGTAAGTGGTTGCCACCTTATCGCAGTATATTTGTATATTCGGTACTATATCGAGAACCGCTTGACGGATTTCTATGAAATTCGGCATAGAGATAGTATGCGCTTTCTAAGACTATTCACTTGGGTGATTCAACTTTGGTCGTTTTACAGGGTTGCCACATATTTCAATTTTTTTTAGTTATGAATCATGGATATGCAAGTATGGGTTGCAAATGAAAGGTATTTTCGGCGAAATACCAACTGAAATATTTTCAAGTAGGGTTGCCGCCCAGGGTTATCATTTTACGGTATTGTATTTGTATAATTTGGGGTGATTTTGGGATAATTTAGGGATAATTTTGTGATAATTTGGGGGCTATTTTGGTATCATTTTGAGTTCAATTTTTGGATAGTTTTGGGATAATTTTGGGGTAATTTTCGGTTCATTTGGTATCATTTAAGGGTCTTTTTGGGGTCATTTTGGGATCATATTGGGGTATATTATAACTTTGGTTCGATGTTTGTATGTATGAGAAGAAGAAGAAGAGATGGGCCCATCAATAAGTATACCGAAATGATCAGGATGGCGAGATGAGTTGATTTAGCCAAGTCCGTCTGTCTGTTTGAACGCAAACTAGCCCCTCAGTTTTTGATATATTTCGGTGGAATTTGGTATGCGGTCACCATTTTCTAATATAGAAATCATTTGTCGGAACCAGCATGATTGGACCGATATTACATATAGCCCCCATACAATCGATTGTTCCGATAAACGGATTTTGTGCTATAACTCCTGTAATTATATAGGTAGGGTCGTGAAATTTCGTAACTATTGCTTTTTTGGAATATGGAATGTCGATGTCAAAAAGCTATGAGAAAGGACCAATAGAACACATCGCCCCCATATAATCGATAGTTCCGATAATTTCGGTATAAGCTAAAGGTAAATTCACATAGGCTATACTGGGGATCGAACAGTGAAAATCGTGACGCTTATTCATGAAAGGTATATAGCCTTCGGCACAGCCGAAGACAGCTTTCTTTACTTGTTTTGGGGTCGTTTTGGGGTTATTTTAGGGTAATTTTGGGATCATTTTTGGGTAATTTTGAAGCCATTTTTGGATCATTGTTGGGTAATTTTGGAATCATTTTCGGGTCAATATGGGTATGAAATCAAAGGTACTTTCAGCCGCATACCAACCATGATGTCTTCAAAATTAGTTGGCACCTGGGGATGCCACCTCACTGCCTTTTATATATTGTTCCAGATATGGGCCGATTTGGATAAAATTTTGTTTGTGAATAGTATACTTCTTCTAAGTTTTTCTACATACTTTGATTTGACACTATTTGATATATTTTCGGAAATCTATTTTGAAAAGTTTATGTTGGTAAACGGTTAAAAATTTGAACCTAAATTTTAAACTTTTTTGGACTACAAATATGACCAAACCAAATTTGGATTCAAAGCCAATCTAGATCAGTTTTCATGAAAATTGGCTAAGTGAATCGGCTTTCAATTATAAACCAGAAATGTTTTAATAAATTTTTTAGAGATAAAATGAATTTTTTTGCCCGTTGGCGGGAATTCGAACCAAGACTCCCCGCATCATGCCCGTATGCTCGACCACTGAGCTACATCGCACACATAAATGTTGTTGGCAAGCAAAGTTTCAATTTTAAACCTAAAAACTTTAATTTTCAAACCAAAAAGTTTTAATTTTAAACCGAAAATTTTAAGAATAAAATAAAACTAAAAAAATGTGGCAGCTGGGAGGATTAGAACGAAAACGCTCAGGAGTCACAGCCGACTGCTCTACCTCAGAGCTATACCGCGCATTAAGTTTTTGTGGGCAAAATTCAATTACATTCAAACAAAACAAAAATAAAAAAGTAGACTCTTTTTCATTTAGATTTTTAATCGAAACCAAAAGACATTGAAAATCTTTGTAGATATTTGGACGGTTTGAAATATTGATTAAACTTTATACGGGTTTAAAATTTAGATAAATTTTTTTAGTCGTGTAAGTAAGAATATTTAAGAAAACATTTTTCGATCGGGCAAATAGTCCATGAAATTTTCCAAGTGTAATTGTAAAATGAACAAAAATTTAATTATATTACACTCCACGTGAACTCAGAAAACCCAACCGATATTGAGCTTTTTTCCAAAAGCTTTAGAAAGCTATAAAAAAAACCTCTGATATTTTTTACCTGTTGTGCAGTTTAATATATATATTTTTTTTGGCTCGTTCTAGTACGTACATTTGTAGATACTCTCATTCTATATGCATTTATATATTCATTTCTTTTGCTAGAATTTTTTGCTAACTTTAGTTGCAACT
This sequence comes from Campiglossa producta, assembly GCA_964058755.1. NCBI lineage: Eukaryota > Metazoa > Arthropoda > Insecta > Diptera > Tephritidae > Campiglossa > Campiglossa producta. Next base: position 199,040 of record CAXKVI010000061.1, on the reverse strand, counting down.
CGAGCACGCACTAAATCCTTTTAGGTGTTATGAATCTTTGGGATAAAAACTGCAAGAACGACATACATATGAATTTAGTATCTAGTTGCTTATGCAGATACTCTTTTGCCTTCTTTTGTGGTATGTAAGAATGTATTCAGCATTGTATCTTTTGTGCGTTAGCATGAAAAGAATTTTGAAAATTTTTGAGCACTTTATTACCGTTATTGCACATTTGCGTAATTTTTTTTTTTTTTTTTTTTTTTGTTGTTGTGCTATGCTCTTGAGTACTAACTATAAAGCGCAAAGTTGTTGACAAAATTGTGAATAATGAAGTGGTAACTTCATTTAAGGTGTTAAAGTTTTTTTTGAAGAAATAACAAAAGCACACTTCGCAGTAGATTTGGATGCTTCAGCAATAGAAGAGAGACTTTTGCATTGAAGTACTACAAGGAAGTATGTTTAAGGACTTCTTGCAACATATTTGTGGAAAAAATGCCTAAAACTGATCTAGGCTGTAGGATGTAAGTTTATACATACGTGAATAAATATATATTACAAGGTTCACACATATACTCAGAACACTCACTGTTTGTCCTCAATAAGAAATGCAGATTTCGAAACCATTTAAGCATCTTCACCAAGCTGCTAACGTTAGCCGCTGTATATGCTGTATCCAATATCTTGATTGTAGCAGTAGGCTCAAATCAATAAAGACCTTACAATAATTCAATCACACTGTTGAAAACTTTAAGGCCTTCGGCTATAAACCAAAACATATTTCAATATTCACGTAAATTTCAAAGTCTTCACTCATTAATTAAATTAATGTTGCATATCCTACGATAATATGTCTTATGTTTAGTGTAATTTCTGTGGTTTTATGAGATAGATAAAAACTTGCTAATTATATGAATGTTGACTTCTCTACTGGCTTTTATTGTTAAGTTTTTAATTAAATTAAGACAGCCAAGTAGAGTATTTTACACTCAACTGTGAGTGTTTGCATAATTTAGAGCTATCGAATGTTTACGTTTTAGTTTTTACAGTTTTTTTTATTTTATTTCATTTTATTTGTACACTTTTACTCAATTCTTTAAATTATTTTTTTTTTAATTTATTTAATTTAATTTTTTTTATTTTATTTTATATTATTTTATTTTATTTTATTTTATTTTATTTTATTTTATTTTATTTTATTTTATTTTATTTTATTTTATTTTATTTTATTTTATTTTATTTTATTTTATTTTATTTTATTTTATTTTATTTTATTTTATTTTATTTTATTTTATTTTATTTTATTTTATTTTATTTTATTTTATTTTATTTTATTTTATTTTATTTTATTTTATTTTATTTTATTTTATTTTATTTTATTTTATTTTATTTTATTTTATTTTATTTTATTTTATTTTATTTTATTTTATTTTATTTTATTTTATTTTATTTTATTTTATTTTATTTTATTTTATTTTATTTTATTTTATTTTATTTTATTTTATTTTATTTTATTTTATTTTATTTTATTTTATTTTATTTTATTTTATTTTATTTTATTTTATTTTATTTTATTTTACTTTATTTTATTTTATTTTATTTTATTTTATTTTATTTTATTTTATTTTATTTTATTTTATTTTATTTTATTTTATTTTATTTTATTTTATTTTACTTTATTTTATTTTATTTTATTTTATTTTATTTTATTTTATTTTATTTTATTTTATTTTATTTTATTTTATTTTATTTTATTTTATTTTATTTTATTTTATTTTATTTTATTTTATTTTATTTTATTTTATTTTATTTTAGTTTATTTTATTTTATTTTATTTTATTTTATTTTATTTTATTTTATTTTATTTTATTTTATTTTATTTTATTTTATTTTATTTTATTTTATTTTATTTTATTTTATTTTATTTTATTTTATTTTATTTTATTTTATTTTATTTTATTTTATTTTATTTTATTTTATTTTATTTTATTTTATTTTATTTTATTTTATTTTATTTTATTTTATTTTATTTTATTTTATTTTATTTTATTTTATTTTATTTTATGTTATTTTATTTTATTTTATTTTATTTTATGTTATTTTATTTTATTTTATTTTATTTTATTTTATTTTATTTTATTTTATTTTATTTTATTTTATTTTATTTTATTTTATTTTATTTTATTATTTTTTAATTTCATATTGGTGGGAACAGCTGACTATAAATATCAAGTTGCTCCCTTAAGCATTTTAGATAGTTAAATTTCATTAAAATTGAAAGCGTATTAAAACTTTATTCATTTCCCTTCCATCATAATAATTTTATTTTCTAACATTCAATATGAGTTAGCTAGTTTTCTATGAAAATATTAAGTTAACAAATATATACACACACACACAAATATGTATAAAACTGCACACCGCCACACATGCATGTTATATATAGTTATATCAATTTAAAGCACAAACTCATATTACAACTTAATTCCAATTCTTGGTACAACTTGCTAATCCGAGTATGAATAAAGTCGACCATTCAGTTGAAGCTCACACTCACATACACAGTTACAAGTATAGAGTGATAATTGGAGATAGACCTGGTGACACACTGACATTCCACTGCATATATTTGTGCCCTATACATGAAAACATTTTCCGGTATTTGTGTTGGTTTATGGTTTATGCAACATTGTCGTTCATTGCAATTACTTCTTGGCCTATTGTCATTGACGAACAAATAACCAAAATTAACAACATAATCTTATATTACGCTTACATTGTGATGTGCAGTTTAATGCCTTTATGACCAAATAACTTTACAGTTCGCTATGTATGTAGTTAATAGCAAACGGAAATAATTTTGGAATTACACTAAATACGGATGAAGTGTAGTAATTTTGGCTGACATTAATTCTATTTTGAAAGGGAATTATTGTTAGCGATAACAAATGCTGCACTGAACGTTAATTGGGGCCAATTTTAAGTCACTTTGGCGGTTTTACTTTATTTGCTAATATGTTCCTCATAAGAGGTTAGTGAAGAAAAGTTAGGCACTGGCCATTCGATTTGATTTTTTTATCTTTCTTTTTTCCTTTTTCCATTTTATTAAAAAAATTTTTTTTTTTTTTTTTTTTTTTTTTTTTTTCTTTTTGATTGTTTATTGTGTTAAGTTCTACCAACACTTAAACACACAAATTCAATTTCAATACTATACATATATATAAATTTTTTCAATTTTTTTTCTTTTTGCATAGTCGTAATAATCTTTCTTCCGCTTGTTACTTCCAAAGCTAGGTTTTGTTTGTGCAGTACTTACAATAATTTTATTTTATGTTTTTCTATCATCCTGCTTTTGCTTTAAATTTTTTGAGTTGTTTTGTTTTTCTTTTACCTGTTTACACGTTTTTAGCCTGTCGGCTGACCGTCACCTTCCGCTTTGTTGCATCCCTAACCCAGTTATTTTTGTCGCAGGCCAAATAATTAATTAGTTTCACTTTCGTTTGTTGTTTTTGTTTATTTTGCTTGTTTATAGCCCTACAATTAATTTTGTTTTTGTTGTTATATCCCATTATATTTTAACACCCACATTTGGTTACGTTAATACCACCCATATAATTTATCATCACCTCTTTGTCACGCACATTTGATTTAGGAGCTGTTTTGTTGTTTATTAGAGCACCTTCGTTAATGGTCCTTTTATTTTTACTCATTTTCACATTTTTAATGAACTTTCTTAAAATTCAAGACTTGGTGATTTTCAATTTATACTTATTGTAAGTGATGAATAAAATAAAATAAAATAAAATAAAATAAAATAAAATAAAATAAAATAAAATAAAATAAAATAAAATAAAATAAAATAAAATAAAATAAAATAAAATAAAATAAAATAAAATAAAATAAAATAAAATAAAATAAAATAAAATAAAATAAAATAAAATAAAATAAAATAAAATAAAATAAAATAAAATAAAATAAAATAAAATAAAATAAAAAAAATAAAATAAAATAAAATAAAATAAAATAAAAGAAAATAAAATAAAATAAAATAAAATAAAATAAAATAAAATAAAATAAAATAAAATAAAATAAAATAAAATAAAATAAAATAAAATAAAATAAAATAAAATAAAATAAAATAAAATAAAATAAAATAAAATAAAATAAAATAAAATAAAATAAAATAAAATAAAATAAAATTAAAATAAAAAAAATAAAAAAAAATAAAATAAGATAAAATAAAATAAAATAAAATAAAATAAAATAAAATAAAATAAAATAAAATAAAATAAAATAAAATAAAATAAAATAAAATAAAATAAAATAAAATAAAATAAAATAAAATAAAATAAAATAAAATAAAATAAAATAAAATAAAATAAAATAAAATAAAATAAAATAAAATAAAATTAAATTAAATAAAATTAAATTAAATTAAAAAAAAAAATATATTTAAAGAATTGAGTAAAAGTGTACAAATTAAACGAAATAAAATAAAAAAAATAAAACTGTATAAACATTCTATAAACATTCGATAAAAATAAAATAAAATAAAATAAAATAAAATAAAATAAAATAAAATAAAATAAAATAAAATAAAATAAAATAAAATAAAATAAAATAAAATAAAATAAAATAAAATAAAATAAAATAAAATAAAATAAAATAAAATAAAATAAAATAAAATAAAATAAAATAAAATAAGATAAAATAAAATAAAATAAAATAAAATAAAATAAAATAAAATAAAATAAAATAAAATAAAATAAAATAAAATAAAATAAAATAAAATAAAATAAAATAAAATAAAATAAAATAAAATTAAAATAAAAAAAATAAAAAAAAAAAAAAAAAAAAAATATAAAAAACAAGTAAGGAAGTCTAAGTTCGGGTGAAACCGAACATTACATACCCAGCTGTGCACATAAAGTGGGCGTGATCGTTCACCGATTTTTCTTATTTTCTGTGGTAGTATTCTACATAAACATAACATGCATGGTACCTAGTTTCGTAAATCTATCTCACACCGTTCTGAAGTTGTTAGCAGTCGAATTTAAAAATTGCTTGACTCATAAGTGGGCGGTGGCACGCCCACTTTCCAAAATTTTGAAAAAATTATGTAAAGAATATGAAAGTTGATGTATGTACCAAATTATATTATTATAGCGAAATCAGTTAATTAGATATGGACTTTTCAATATTTCCACCTCCTTTCAATATAACTTTTATGAAAAAGTAGGCGTGGTCGCGAAGCGATTTCGTTTATTTTCTATAGCTGAATTTACCACAACAATAGTATGTCCTCTACGAAATTTCGTTATACTAGCATAAACTGTTCTGTAGTTATTAAGAGTCAAAATTTTAAAATTTCTTCAAATATACGTGGGCGGTACCACGCCCCCTTTTCAAAAATTTTTATAAAATCGGCCTTAGAACATCTAAATCAATACATATTGCAAATTTTATCATTGTAGCTGCTTCTAATATTGAATTAACCCATTTTATACGTTTTTCGAAATTTTCGATATCGAAAAAGGGGCGTGGTTATGGTCCGATTTTACCCATTTTCAATAGCAATCTATTCTGAACCCAAATAAGTACGCATGCCAAATTTGGTGAAGATATCTCAATATTTGCTCAAGTTATCGTGTTAACGGACGGAGGGACGGACGGACAGACGGACGGACATGGCACAATCAAATTTTTTTTCGATCTATCTCGATTCCTTTATACCTGTACAACCAACCGTTATCAACCGTTATCCTAACAAAGTTATAATACCCTGTGTACAAGTACAGCTGGGTATGAAATAAGATATGAATTATTACATAAAATAAAACAAAATATTAAAATAAATTAAGATAAAATATAATAAAATAAAAAAGTAAACGAAAACAAAATAAATTAAAAAAAAAATTTAAAAAAGATAAAATAGAATGATAGAAAACGAAATAAAATATAAATAAAGTTAATTAAAATAAAATAAAAATAAATTAATACAAACAAAAATAAATAAAAATATTAAAACAAACAAAACAAAAAAAAAAAAAACAATAAATTAGGATAAAAAATCCAATAAAACAAAATATTATAAAATATCCTCCATCACACACTCCCGTATCAAACAGATATTTTGACTTTTGCCAGCTTAAGTATCCCTTTCTAATGTAACCGAGCTGGGTATATAAGTTCTCATCCGCACCTATCTAGACTCCCATACCAGCTTCACCTTAGTTATTCAGAGTATCATTTTTGCAATCGTTCATGTTAGAAATGCAACTGCTGCCATTCGCATTAGCAATCCACCGTGGTTTCCAACGTTACGAAAACTAAATTGGTAAATTGAAAACATTTGATTGCTGCTTGTTTGTTGCACAAGTGGATGCAACACGTGTGGCATGCGAAATGATGTAAAATTAGCAAAGAACCTTCAACTGTATTTGTAGAAGTAGATAGATGTATGAAAACTCACTTAGTTTGTGGAAAATTGGTTGATGATAACGAACAAACTGTTGCCAATGAAGAAGAGCTACAACGGAATGAATGACAGCAACGAAATCGTATTTAACCCTTCATACAAACGGTATGGTCTGTGAAGCTGTAGCAATATTTTGAAGCGGAAAAAGGAAAACGAGAAGAAAAATATATTTAACCGAGTAAAATAAGATAAAATAAAGTAAAATAAAATAAAATAAAATAAAATAAAATAAAATAAAATAAAATAAAATAAAATAAAATAAAATAAAATAAAATAAAATAAAATAAAATAAAATAAAATAAAATAAAATAAAATAAAATAAAATAAAATAAAATAAAATAAAATAAAATAAAATAAAATAAAATAAAATAAAATAAAATAAAATAAAATAAAATAAAATAAAATAAAATAAAATAAAATAAAATAAAATAAAATAAAGTAAAATAAAATAAAATAAAATAAAATAAAATAAATTAAAATAAAATAAAATAAAATAAAATAAAATAAAATAAGATAAAATAAAGTAAAATAAAATAAAATAAAATAAAATAAAATAAAATAAAATAAAATAAAATAAAATAAAATAAAATAAAATAAAATAAAATAAAATAAAATAAAATAAAACAAAATAAAATAAAATAAAATAAAATAAAATAAAATAAAATAAAATAAAATAAATTAAAATAAAATAAAATAAAATAAAATAAAATAAAATAAAATAAAATAAAATAAAATAAAATAAAATAAAATAAAATAAAATAAAATAAAATAAAATAAAATAAAATAAAATAAAATAAAATAAAATAAAATAAAATAAAATAAAATAAAATAAAATAAAATAAAATAAAATAAAATAAAATAAAATAAAATAAAATAAAATTAAACAAAATAAAATAAAAACTGTGATCGTTTCAACAATATCAAAGTATATATATAGTTAAATTGAATCAACAAAATATCTAACAACAATAAAATAAAATAAAATAAAATAAAACAAAATAAAAAGAAATTCAAATAAAATAAAATAAAATAAAAAAAAAATAAAACAAAAATACAAAAAAATGAAAAAGAAAATATAAAATATAAAAAAAATGAAACAAATTAAAATGGAATAAACAAAATAAAATTAAAAAAATAAAAATAAATCAAAATAAAACAAAAAAAAATTTAAATAAATATAATAAAATAAAATAAAATAAATTAAATTAAAATAAAACAAAATTTCTAGAATTAAATAAAATAAAATACAATAAAATTAAATAAATAAAGCAAAATATCAAAATAATAACTAAAAACAAAAAAGTGCTGCATGGAAAATGTATATAAAAAACGATACATAGTCTTCAAGGTTAATAAAATAAACCTAGACAGAAGAAACGTTACCCAATAACTGCATCATACACCTACATTCAAATTTAATATATTAATAAAGCAATTCGAACGTGCAGTGATGCCGAAAAATGCATGAAGTTTGCGCTAACTACTTAGTTGTTGTTGTACAAGTGTTTTGGGGGAAACTTAAAAATCTTGTTAACAACAAATTCATGCTGTGAATACTAAACCCTAAACGCTAAAGCTACTTTTGCCAATAAACCGATTTAGCAAATTATAATAAAAGGTTGTAGTGAGCAACGGTTGATGAATATCTTTTGAGGAATGAAGAGTGTTGAAGTTGAGATTTGGTATAGAGAAAAAGAGAGTAATTGAAGCTTATCAGTGCAATCTTAGAAAAGAAAACCTATAAAAAGACATACTCGTATACGAAAATATTTCCTATCTCGATTACTCGATTTGCAGACAGCTTTTGGGTTGTCAACGTCTTGACGTTCGTTATAAGATTTTTTTGAGGTTAAAATCTCACGAAATTAATCAACAGATACTGTGCATAGTGTAAAAGTCCTTACAAATTCATTTGATCCCTCTCTACCACTTTGCATTAAAGCCTCTTGCTCCATCCAATTTCAAAGTATATTCAAAAGTATTCAATGTGAAAATGTAAACTCCCTTCCAAAGCTCCAAACAGCCATTGGGAATTAGCGCAACCAAAGATTTCTGCAAATAATGTGTATACATAAATTATAAAATATTTGCACACTCAGCTTTGTGTTGATAATCGCGATAAATTATCAACGCTTTCAAAAACTTTTCGCAAACTTCAAATTGGGTTTTAGCAACAAATGACGGATAACAGGGTACGGCAGGAAGATCAACGAGAAAAAGAGCGGGTAGAGAGGAGGCTAACAGAAGGCAAAAGGTATAAATCAGATATGAAAAAGTAACGCAATTTAGTGAGGGCGAGAGCAATCAGAGCTCCCAAATAACTCTTAAGCAATAATTAGGATTTTTTTTTTAATTTTTTTTAACGTAAAAATCGAAAGTATAATTTTTTTTAATTGTTCATTTCGATTGAAGAATGAACGTTTTTTTTATTTCGTTTGAAAAATATTTTTATTTTTTTTTTCATTTTGATTAAAAAATAAAAATAATTTTTTAATTTTTAATAAATTTTTTTGGATTTTTTTTTTTAATTTTCAAACCAAATTTTAAAAAAATTGTCAACATTTCAAATTTTCTCAAGATACAAAAAATTTATATAAATTAAATTAAAAAAAAAAAATTCAAAATTCTGAATATTATTTAATCGAAATAAAAAAATTTGAGAACAATATTTTTTTTTTTTCAATCAAAATAGAAAAAATCGAAAAATATCCAGTTTAACAAAATATACGATAAAACCGACTGTTATTTACGACCCTTGGTCACATACATTGACGGTGATAGGTAACACAAATTGAGCGGTATGCAAACATGTAAAGTGAAAAAACTCTGAAACGAACATACGCACAAATGCGAAAAGTTAGAGCTATCCAAATGCAAGCTAACTACAGTTAAGAGCAAAAAGTAAAGGGCGTAACTGTAAACGGAAGGTAAAAGTTATAGAAACCACTTTACACAAATATTAGGAATTCGATAGCGCTTAGTACATTTGGCATGCTCAGGTAAAGTGCTGTATATAAATGAGAGTTCCCTAATGACTTCAAATACATACTCACAAAAATATTTTATGTTAAGTAACTTGCCACCTGCAAAATATAGAAATTGTTTACGCATTCGCATACTTCGTATATTAAAATGTTTGTTGGTAAGAGAGGGTGCACAAATCGAATTTACAATCAAAAGTTGAAGAAACTTTTGTACACATACTACATACATACTAACCCCCGGCCCACTAAGTCATTAGTTGCCATCAATCTCTTGTAATGAAAATCCTGGGGAAAAAGAAGCTTCACCAGGGTTAGATTGCGTCTCGTGTTAGAACGATTGATCAACTGCATTTTAAATTGTGTCTTCAGCGAACCCAAGCATTCTGTACCATGAAAACAACTATGTATAAAATGGTCCGAAAAAGGCTCGAAAAGATAGAAACCAATCCCGAGAAAGTTCAAAAAAAAAATTCGGAAAAACTCTTGAAATGATTCCAAACGATCCGAAAAAAGTCCTGGAAAAAATCCCAAAAACTTCTAAAATCATCCCGAAATCAAATCCCAAATGGTCCCGAAAAAGTCTGTGAATGATCGGAAAACAATTCCCAAATATTTTCCCGAAAATTATCAGTCATGAAATGATCCCTGAAAAAGTCCCGAAACAATCCGAAAACAATCCGTAAAAGTTCCGAATTGATCCCGAAATAAATTTCGCAATAATCCGAAAACAGTCCGAAAACAATTCCAAAAATATTCCGAAAACAAATCCGAAATGGTTTTGAAAAAGTCTCGAAATTATCGGAAAATAATCCGCAAATAGCCCCGAAAACAATCTGGAAAAAGTCCCGAAAAAGTTCCAAAACTATCCCGAAAAAGTTCCAAAACGATCCCGAAAACAGTTAGTTAATGTTTCCGAAATTATGCCGAAAACAGTTCCAAAAATATCCCAAAAACAAATTCGAAATGGTTCCGAAGCCTCGAAACGATCGGAAAACAATCCCAGTCCCGAAAACAATCTGGGAAAAGTCCCGAAAGCAATCCCGAAAAATTTTCCGAAAACAAAGCCGAAATGAATTCGAAAAAGCCTAAAAATTATCGGAAAATAATACGCAAATAATTCCGAAAACAATCTGAAAAAAGTCCCGAAGACAATCCCGGAAGAGTTCCAAAACGATCCCGAAACCAGTTAGTGAATGTTTCCGAAATGATGCCGAAAACAGCCCCTACAAAATCCCAACAAAAAATCCGAAATGGTTCCGAAAAAGTCTCGAAACGATCCCCAAATAGTCCCGAAAACAATATGGAAAAAGTCCCGAAAGCAATCCCGAATTTCTTTTAAAACGACAGTCAGTGAATGCTCCTGAAATGATACTATTTCGGATTTGTTTTCTTTACCCCGAAAACAAATATGTATCCCAAAAAGGCTCGAAAAGATAAAAACCAATCCCGGGAAAGTTAAAAAAAAGTTCGGAAAAAGACTAAAAAATAATCCCCAATGATTCGCAATGATCCGAAAATAGTCCCGAAAAAATCCCGAAAAAGTTCTGAAAACATCCCGAAATTAAATCGCGAAAAGTGCCGAAAAGGTCTGAAAATGATTGGGAAAAAATTTGCAAATAATCCCGAAAGCTATCCCGAAAAAGTCTCAAAATATTCCCGAAAACAATCACTAAATATTCCCGCAATGATCCCTGAAAAAGTTCGGAAATAGTACGAAAACAATCCGGAAAAAGTCCCAAAATAATCCAGAAAACAAATCCGGAATAGTCCCAAAAAGTTTCGAAACGCTCGGAAACCATCCCGACAGAATCTATAAATGATCCCGAAATTATCTGTAAACAACCGCAAAATGATACCGAAAACAATTCGAAAATAGTCCCGGAAAAGGCTCAAAAAAATATTCTCGAAAAATTCTCAAAAAGGTCTTTCATGTCCCGTAAACTATTTTTTTTGTTGACTACTACAACCTTCTGCGAATATTCAACTAAACATAATCATTCGTGTATGAATATGAACTACAAAAAGAACGTTCTTACGTTAATTCGAAAATGATTGGGGAATGCATTAGCGAAACTTAACGATTTAAATTTTTTAAAACGTTCTCTTTCTTTTTTTAATGTTCATGTCACGAATACAAATGAACGAGAGAGAATATAGATACATAGATACCTGTAATATCATTTTCCAAAAAATAACATTCCTAGATTGATTAGAAAATGCAGTCGATAATGATTCGGGAATGCATTCTAATACGAATCTAAACTTCTTTTATCTTCAGTGAATGTTTCCGAACATTGCTTCTAGAACATCCATGTCGAAATGTGTTACAGCTACAATGTTTCAAATTAGTTTCCGTGGAGCAAATTTTTCACCGTTCATAACTAGTTCATCACTTTTTTTTTCATGAATTTTAGTTATGGTGTGATCTGCTACACGTTATTATTAAACAATCATATTTCCTCTAAATAACTCACATAGTTACCCCAAGTCTATGCTTAATGGTTTTCCTCAAAATCACAAATCAATATCTATGATTGATTGGTACAGATAGGCACATCCAACCACAACCAAATGACCTAATTATGAACACAATACACGCAACCACATCCAGCATAGAACAAAACATGTAGGGATGTCTAAGTTTAGGCACAGTTAAAAATAAACAAGTAACAGCGTGAGTCGGCTAAACCAAACATTAAAACCCCAGTTCTAGCATTTTCATTAGGATTATTTCCTATACAGCAATGAAACCTGGTAACCTAAAGTTATGACCGGTCGAATTTTCAAAACTGCCTCCCTTAAAAATTCACGGTGCCACGTCCACTCCTGAAGTTTAACAGAAAATCACAATAAAACGACCAGGAGGATTTACCTGCCAAATTATAAAATTTTTGCTATTTACCTTACCGAATTATATCAATTTAGGTGATTTTCGAAATTTCCATAACGAAAGTGGACGTGGTCGAGAAGCAATTTCGTCCAACTTCATCAGGTATACTCCATATAATGGTAGCGCCAAATTTCATGATTCTACCGTAATCAGTTTAAAAGTTATGACCAGTCGAATTTTCAAAAAATGCCTCCAATAAAAGTGGGCGGTGCCACGCCTACTTAACAAAATTTATCACAAAATCCAAATAGAATGATATGGGGGACTCACCAATAAAATTATATCATTTTAGCCTTTCCAGATATCGTGATATGTCAATTTATGTGATTTTCGAAATTTTCGATATCGAAAACTGAGCTTAGTTATAATCCGATTTCGCCTATTTTCAATAGCAGACTACCTGGGTCAGGAAGTTACCGGTAGACGATATTGCATACAAATATCTCAAATATAGTGAAAATGTCCAAAAAATACAATAAAAATTACACAAAAAATATAGAAAAAATGACCCTAAAAAAAGTAAAAATGACGCAAAAAACATAGTAAAAATGGCTAAATAAATACAGTAAAAATTACCAAAAAAATATAGTAAAAATTATGCAAAAAATATAATAAAAATTACACAAAACGAGAGCCAAATTTTTTTACAAAAATATAGAAAAATTACCAAAAAAATAAAGCAAAAATTACACAAAATAACGACAGTGAAATTTTTTTACAAAAATATAGTAAAAATTACCAAAAAAAAAATATAGTAAAAATTACGAAAAAATTATGGTAAATATGACTTCAGAAATACAGTTAAAATTGTCCAAAAAATATAGTAACAATTACACGAAAAAGACAATAAAATAACACAAAAAATACAGTAAAAATTACCCAAAAAAATAAAGTAAAAGTTACACAAAATTATAATAAAAATTACACAAAAAATACAGTAGAAGAAGTACATAAAAAATACAGTTAAAATTGCCAAAAAAAAATATTGTTAAAATTACGCAAAAAATACAGTAAAAGATAACCTAGAAAATATAGTAAAAATTACGCAAAAAAGACAGTAAAATTTACACAAAAAACACACAAAAAATTTCCAAAAAATATAGTAAAAGTTATGCAAAAAATATAGCAAAAATTACACAAAAAAGACAGAAAATTTACCCAAAAATACAGTAAAAATTACCCAAAAAATAAAAAAAGTTACACAAAAAATATAATAAAAATTACACAAAAATACAGTAAAATTTACATAAATAATACAGTTAAAATTACGCAAAAAAACAAAGTAAAAGCTACACAAAAAATACAGTAAAAGATAACCTAGATAGTAAAATTTACACAAAAACACACTAAAAATTTACAAAAAATGTAGTAAAAGTTATGCAAAAATTATACAAAAAATATAGTAAAAATTACACAAAAAATATAGTAAAAATTACACAAAAAAGACAGTAAAATGTACACAAAAATACAGTAAAAATTACACAAAAAATACAGTAAAAAAAGTAAAATTACGCGAAAAATACAGTAAAAACTAACCAAAAAATATAGTAAAACTATTTTTGCGTTTATATTTATTTTGAATGCATAAGAATAAGTTTACGCGTGAGTGGCTAAGCGTGTGTGCATAAAATTTACTTACTTGAAAATACCTACAATAAGTTCCTGAAATATTAAATTTTGCCACTACTGCAAGCAGTAAGAGTGCAACAATAAACATACACAAACGCACGCATGCATGTATGTGTGTGAATGATGTGTGAATAACTAATAAAAAAGGAGCAAAACACAAAAATTTTCATCGTTGCAACAGCTGCGATGCATCATCAGCAACAATCATCTGGAACATCGTTCATCGCCATCAACATCAGCAGTAGCATTAATTTTAATGTATTGCTTTCGTACGTTTCATTATATAGTTTTCGTTTGTATGTATAATTCAAAGTATGTAGCTGGTTATGTATGGATATAAATATTTTTGGGGCAACAGCTGAACGCAACTTTTATATCGAAATGAATAAATGGCGGTAGTAAATGGAATATAAAGAAAAATGATTTGGGGATCATCAAACTCAATGGTCCATCATATCAGTTTTAATTAAGAACCATTTTATTTTATTTTTTTTTTTATAATTTTTGTTTAATCTAATTCTACTTATTTTAATTTTATTTGCTTTTTAATTTTTTTTTCCAAGTCTCAATGAAAAAATACGAAAATATCACAGCAGTACCTGCATACCTACAAAGTTTCATTGAAATCGATCAATATAGTTAGGTGGTGACCCAAGGTGACAACTCATCTTGAAGACATCATGATTGGTATGCGGGTGAAAGCATACCCATACTGGCCACCTTGCTCAATTAAAAAAAAGAGATAGGATACAAACCTGTAAACCGCCCTAAACTTACTATCTCTATGCCAATTAAGTTTGCTATCTATTTAGACACCAAGGTACTTTACCCTCTGAGAGAGCGATAGTATAGGGCCGTTAAATGAAGGTAGTCGGAATTGAGGGATTTTGGTTTTGTATCAGTTCTGTTTGACTCGGGTTGATGCCTAGACCACTTGCACCACGTTGAACGGAACGGTCGTAATACTGCAATAACAACGTCGTTATAATCAACCATACTGTCTCTATGCCAAATTTCATCGCAATCGGTCAAGCGGTTCCCGAGATAGTACCGGATATATATACAAATATACAAATGTACAAAAACATTACAAAGTTATAAGATTTGACTAAATACATAAATATATTTGTCCATAATGTTAGTGGGCGTGGTCGTCAGCCAATCCTTGCCTTAGGAAGAAAAACTTCACACGTCATGGGAAAATTTCGTCGAAATCGGATTATTCAACCAGCTTTGTTCATATGATGAGCTTTACATTGTCGTGTGCATTACTAGAAACGATGGTTTAGTCAGTGGGTGGTATCACCTTATACCAGCTTGACATTCCTAATGAGAAAATATAAAATTTCAAAGTATTATTAATGTTGTTGTTGTTGTAGCGAGGTGTAGCCCTGCCTAAATGTCAGACAGGGTCACCCCGAGTGTATTGCTCTTGGCCGGGTCGATATAAGAAGACGACCCGGGTCGTTTCGGCACGATGGGTACAGCACAAGTACTGGTACCGTTCTCGTAGAACCGGCAATACAAGAAACTAGCCGTGTAGGCTATGTAGGTCATTTAGCGTTACCCAGGGTGCACCAACTGGGAGGCGACCTACTTTTACACCCCTAATTAATCATTATATCTATCAAACGTAAATATGTTATATTAAGATACTTTTACCATTCATCATGAATCCTCAACCATTGAAGTTCACATAAACCTGCTATGTATGAAGAGAGGCCTTTAAATATATGGAAGTAACTTAAGCCATTGTATGACCTTAGTAGGGACAGCAGGTCGCGTCTTTTCTCACTAGTTTTTATTCCCCACTAGTTTAGGTAGCGAAATGGAATTCACGACCAATGCCTTGCATATTGCCTAACCCATAGATCGGATCTGCTTGCGGCAAAACACTACGCGCCCAATAAGAGTAGTGGTTATGAAGATACAACAGCGTTAACACAATAATTAAAAACACTATGGCGAGTATGGCGTGAGACATGTTGTAGCTGCCGATTTTGTTATCGCTGAAATTGAATAATTTTACAAAAAAAAAAATTAGT
>CAXKVI010000061.1:178035-180535 GCA_964058755.1 Campiglossa producta | reverse complement strand
CCTAAAAGCGTCACTTATTTTATAATGGATGAAACCAATACCGATCGATAGTCCTCCCCGAATCTAGAAAGAATGTGAAAATTTTAAAGCTGTACCTATGACAAGGGCCTAGGAATCGGGGGTCAAAGTCGCCAAAAAATGACCCTAACTTCACTTATTTTATAATGGATGATTTTCACATATTTGACGTAGATTACCACCCCGCGTCAGTATCAAGTGTTGTTAGACCCGTACCAGTGACAAGGCTCCAGCCAGACACCCCCAGTTCGCGGATTTTCCTATGGAAATTTATTCTGTTTTACTAATTTCACGCATTTGGGCCACTTTGGCTGCTTTTAACTACCCAATATTTTCCCATTTTTTGTAGAACACTACCCTCAAGTAGTATCAGGAATTTTTAGACTTCGTCCCATGGAAAAAACTTCAGCCAGACACCTCAAAACTCGGGAAATTTCACTAATTTTTACTGCGCTTTCACATGTTTAAGCGGATTTGACCAACTTTGGCCTCTTTTAAATAACAGATCTTTACACATGTATCGTAAAATGCTACCCTTAAGTAGAATCAAGAATTTCTAGACATCATCCCATGGAAAAAACTTCAGCCAGACACCTGAAAGTTCGAGAACTTTTATTTTCCTATTAATTTGCTTTCTCTTGTTTGTCCCACTTTTACTAATTTTAAATGATAGATCTTTTCACATGTGTCGTAGGACACTACCCTTAAGTAGTTTCAGTAATTTTTAGACCTCGTCCCATGGCAAAAACTTCAGCCAGACACCTCAAAACTCGGGAAATTTCACTAATTTTTACTGCGCTTTCACATGTTTAAGTGGATTTGACAAACTTTGACTACTTTTAAATACCATATCTTCACACATGTGTCGTAAAATGCTATCCTTAAGTAGAATCAAGCATTTCCAGACATCAACCCATGGCAAAAACTTTAGCCAGACACCTAAAAGTTCGGGAACTTTTATTTTCCTATTAATTTGCTTTCTCTTGTTTGTCCCACTTTTACAACTTCTAAACGACGGATCTTTTCAGATGTTTTGTAGGACACTACCCTTAAGAAGTTTCAGTCATTTCTATACTTCGCCCCATGGCAAAAACTTCAGCCAGACACCTCAAAGCTCGGGATTTTCACTAATTTTTACAGAGATTTCACTTGTTTCAGCAGGTTTCTCCAACTTTGTCCACGTTTAAACGGCGGATCTTTACACACGTGTCGTATAACACTACCCTTAAACAGCATCAGGCATTTCCGGACTTCATTCCATGAAAAAAACTTAAGCCAAACAACCCAAAGCACGGGGACTTTTCATCATTTTTAATGTGCTTTCACATGGTCAAATGGGTTTACTCAACTTTGGCTGCTTTTAAATGGCGGATCGTTACAAATGTATCGTATAACACTACTATTAACTAATATGAGGCATTTTTAGACTTCGCCCCATGACAAAAACTTCAGCCAGACACCTCAAAGCTGAGGAAATTTCATAATTCTTGCTGCGAATTCACATGTTTAACTGCGTTGCTCTAACTTTGGCTGCTTTTAAAGGGCAGATAATTTCACATGTGTCATAGAAGACCACCCTTAAGTGGTATCACGTACTTTTTGACTTCGCCCCATGTCAAAAACTTCAGCCAGACACCTCAAAACTGAGGAATTTTTATAATTCTTACTGCACTTTCACATGTTTAAGCGAGTTTGTCCAACTTTGGCTGTTTTTGAAAGGCAGATCTTTGCACATGTGTCGTGGAACACTATCTCCAAGTAGTATCAGGCATTTTTATACTTCATCCCATGGAAAAACCCTCAGCCAGACACCTCAAGCCTGAGGAATTTTCATAGTTCTTACTGCTTTTTCACATGTTTAATCGGGTTGGTCCAACTTCGGCTGCTCTTAGAGAGCGGATCTTTTCACATGTGTCATAGAAGGCCACCCTTAAGTGGTATCAGTTACTTTTAGATTTCGCCTCATGTCAAACACTTCAGCCAGACACCTCAAAACTGAGGAATTTTTATAATTCTTACTGCACTTTCACATGTTTAACCGAGTTTGTCCAACTTTGGCTATTTTTGAAAGGCAGATCTTTACACATGTGTCGTGGAACACTATCTCCAAGCAGTATCACGTATTTTTAGACTTCATCCCATGGAAAAAACTGCAGCCAGACACCTCAAGGCTGAGGAATTTTCATAGTTCTTACTGCTTGTTCACATGTTTAATCGGGTTGGTCCAACTTCGGTTGCTTTTAAAGAGCAGATCTTTTCACATGTGTCATAGAAGACCCCCTTAAAGAAGTATCGGGTATTTTTATACTTCGCCCCATGTCAAAAACTACAGTCAGACACCTCAAAACTGAGGAATTTTCATAATTCTTACTGCGATTTCACAGGTTTAAGCGAGTTGGTCCAACTTTTGCTGTTCGTAAAGGGCATATCTTCACACATGTGTCATAGAAGACCACCTTAAAGAAGTATCGGGTATTTTTTA
>CAXKVI010000061.1:171025-177835 GCA_964058755.1 Campiglossa producta | reverse complement strand
AAACAATCAAAGTCCCGAAAACAATCTGGAAAAAGTCCCGAAAGCAATCCCGAAAAATATTCCGAAAACAAATCCGAAATGAATTCGAAAATGCCTCGAAATGATCGGAAAATAATACGCAAATAATTCCGAAAACAATCTGGAAAAAGTCCCGAAAACAATCCCGGAAAAGTTCCAAAACGATCCCGCAACCAGTTAGTAAATGTTTCCGAAATGATGCCGAAAACAGCCCCTAAAAAAATCCCAAAAACAAATCCGAAATTGTTCCGAAAAAGTCTTGAAAAAGTGCCGAAAGTAATCCCGAAATTTTTTTAAAACGATACCGACAGTCAGTGAATGCTCCTGAAATGATGCTATTTCGGATTTGTTTTCTTTACCCCGAAAACAAATATGTATCCCAAAAATGCTCCAAAGGATAAAAACCAATCCCGGGAAAGTTAAAAAAAAAAGTTCGGAAAAACTCTTGAAATAATCCCGTATGATCCGCAATGATCCGAAAATAGTCCCGAAAAAATCCCGAAAAAGTTCTGAAAACATCCCGAAATTAAATCGCGAAAAGTGCCGAAAAAGTCTGGAAATGATTGGGAAAAAATTTCCAAATAATCCCGAAAGCTATCCCGAAAAAGTCTCAAAATATTCCCGAAAACAATCACTAAATATTCCCGAAATGATCCCTGAAAAAGTTCGGAAACAGTACGAAAACAATCCGGAAAAAGTCCCAAAATAATCCAGAAAAGAAATCCGGAATAGTCCCAAAAAGTTTCGAAACGTTCGGAAACCATCCCGACAGAATCTATAAATGATCCCGAAATTATCTGTAAACAATCGCAAAATGATACCGAAAACAATTCGAAAATAGTCCCGGAAAAGGCTCAAAAAAATATTCTCGAAAAATTCTCAAAAAGGTCTTTCATGTCCCAGAATAAAAGCAAGAAGTCCCGTAAACTATTTTTTTGGTTGACTACTACAACCTTCTGCGAATATTCAACCCAACATAATCATTCGTGTATGAATATGAACTACAAAAAGAACGTTCCTACATAAATTCGAAATTGATTTGAGAATGCATTAGCGAAACTTAACGATGTGAATTTTTTAAAGCGTTCTATTTCTTTTTTTAATGTTCACCTTCACGAATACAAATGAACGAGGGAGAATATAGATACATAGATACCTGTAATATCATTTTCCAAAAAATAACATCCCTAGATTGATTAGAAAATGCAGTCGATAATGATTCGGGAATTCATTCGCGAACGCTAGCGATTTGAATTTTTTAAGACGTTCTTATTCTCTAATACGAATCTAAACTTCTTTTATCTTCAGTGAATGTTTCCGAACATTGCTTCTAGAACATCCATATCGAAATGTGTTACAGCTACAATGTTTCAAATTAGTTCCCGTGGAGCAACTTTTTTCACCGTTCATAACTAGTTCATCACTTTTTTTTCTTTAATTTTAGGTATGGTGTGATCTGCTACACTTTATTAAACAATCATATTCCTATATTTCCTCTAAATAACTCACATAGTTACCCCAAGTCTATGCTTAATGGTTTTCCTCAATATCACAAATCAATATCTATGATTACGTGGAACAGATATTCACATCCAACCACAACCAAATAACCTAATTATGAACACAATACACGCAACCACATCCAGCATAGAACAAAACATGTAAGGATTTCTAAGTTCATATACAGGAAAAAATAAACAAGTAAGGAAGTCTAAGTTCGGGTAAACCAAACATTAAAAACCCAGCGGTTTTTACCATTTTCCTAAGGAATATTTCCTATACAACAATGAAACCTGGTAACCTAAATTTAGGTCCAGTAGAATTTTCAAAAATGCCCCCCTTAAAAATTCACGGTGCCACGTCCACTCCTGAAGTTTAAGAAAAAATCACAATAAAACGACCAGGAGGATTTACCTGCCAAATTATAAAATTTTTGCATTTACCTTACCGAATTATGTCAATTTATGTGATTTTCGATATCGAAAGTGGGCGTGGTCGAGAAGCAATTTCGTCCAACTTCATCAGGTATACTCCATATAATGGTAGCGTCAAATTTCATGATTCTACCGTAATCAGTTTAAAAGTTATGACCAGTCGAATTTTCAAAAAATGCATCCAATAAAAGTGGGCGGTGCCACGCCTACTTAACAAAATTTATCAAAAAATCCCAATAAAATGATATGGGGGACTCACCAATAAAATTATATCATTTTAGCCGTTTCAGATATCGTGATATGTCAATTTATGTGATTTTCGAAATTTTCGATATCGAAAACTGAGCGTAGCTATAATCCGGTTTCGCCTATTTTCAATAGCAACCTACCTGGGTCAGGAAGTTGCCTGTATACATTATAAATTGCATTCAATTTCTCAAATATAGTAAAAATGACCAAAAAATACAATAAAAATGACACAAAAAAAAAAAAAAAAAACTTATGGGGGCGATATACCAACAGGTAATCATAACCTCTAACGAGATTTTTAGCCGAGCTTCTCTTTCCAACTTGTGGTGTGTTGCTTTTGAGTTTTTCCTACAAGTTGGCGGGACCTACAGCTTTTTGCCGACTCCGAACGGCACTTGCAAAGCAAATGAATTTTTTGCTGAGAAGCTTCTCATGGCAGAAATACACCCGGAGAGTTTGCCAAACTACTGTCGAGGGGCGACCCCGTTTTAGAAAAATTGTCTTTCTAAATAATTTTTGATGTTACTTTTGCCGGGCATCGAACCGCCACGACTTGGTGTAGAAGGCCGAACACTTAACCGCTACACCACGGCGGCCGCCAAAATTCCACAAAAGACAGTAAAATTTACGCAAAAAAATATAAAAAAATTACACAAAAAAAGTAAAAATTACGCAAAAATATAGTAAAAATTACCAAACAAAAAGTAAAAATTACGCAAAAAATATAGTAAAAATGGCTAAATAAATACAGTAAAAATTACACAAAAACGACAGTGAAACTTCTATACAAAAATATAGTAAAGATTACGAAAAAATTATAGTAAATATGACTTAAAAAATACAGTAAAAATTGCCCAAAAAATATAGTAAAAATTACACGAAAAAGACAATAACTTAACACAAAAAATACAGTAAAAATTGCACAAAAAAATAAAGTAAAAGTTACACAAAATTATAATAAAAATTACTCAAAAAATACAGTAAAAATTACCAAAAAAAAATATAGTAAAAATTACACAAAAACGACAGTGAAATTTCTTTACAAAAATATAGTAAAAATTACCAAAAAAAATATAGTAAAAATTACGCAAAAAAGACAGTAAAATTTACACAAAAATACAGTAAAAGTTAAGTAAAAAATAAAGTAAAATTACCAAAAAAAAATCTAGTAAAAATTACACGAAAAAGACAATAAATTAACACATAAAATACAGTAAAAATTGCACAAAAAAATAAAGTAAAAGTTATACAAAATTATAATAAAAATTACACAAAAAATACTGTAAGAAAAGTACATAAAAAATACAGTTAAAATTACCAAAAAAAAAAAATATTGTAAAAATTACGCAAAAAAGACAGTAAAATTTACACAAAAAACACACTAAAAATCTCCAAAAAATGTAGTAAAAGTTATGCAAAAAATATAGCAAAAAAATTACACAAAAAAGACAGTAAAATTTACACAAAAAAGACAGTAAAATTTACACAAAAAAATACAGTAAAAGTTAAGTAAAAAAATAAAGTAAAATTACGCGAAAGATACAGTAAAAACTAACCAAAAAATATAGTAAAACTGCCAACTCATATTTTTGCGTTTATATTTATTTTGAATGCATAAGAATAAGTTTACGCGTGAGTGGCTAAGCGTGTGTGCATAAAATTTACTTACTTGAAAATACCTACAATAAGTTCCTGAAATATTAAATTTTGCCACTATTGCAAGCAGTAAGAGTGCAACAATAAACATACACAAACGCACGCATGCATGTATGTGTGTGAATAATGTGTGAATAACTAATAAAAAACGAGCAAAACACAAAAATTTTCATCGTTGCAACAGCTGCAATGCATCATCAGCAACAATCATCTGGAACATCGTTCATCGCCATCAACATCAGCAGTAGCATTAATTTTAATGTATTGCTTTCGTACGTTTCATTATATAGTTTTCGTTTGTATGTATATTTCAAAGTATGTAGCTGGTTATGTATGGATATAAATATTTTTGGGGCAACAGCTGAACGCAACTTTTATATCGAAATGAATAAATGGCGGTATAAGATGGAATATAAAGAAAAATGATTTGGGGATCATCAAACTCAATGGTCCATCATATCACGTCAAAGGCCTTAAAACCAGTTTTAATTAAAAACCATTTTATTTTATTTTTTTTAATCTAATTCTACTTATTTTAATTTTATTTGCTTTTTAATTTTTTCAAGTCTCAATGAAAAAATACGAAAATACCTGCATACCTACAAAGTTGCATTGAAATCGATCAATATAGTTAGGTGGTAACCCAAGGTGCCAACTCATCTTGAAGACATCATGATTGGTATGCGGCTGAAAGCATACCCATACTGGCCACCTTGCTCAATTTAAAAATCTGAGATAGGATACAAACCTGTAAACCGCCCCAAGCTTAATATCTATATGCCAAATTTTATCGATATCGATAAAGCGGCACAAAATTACACCAAAACGACACCAAAATGACACCAAAATCATCCCAAAATTACCCCAGAAAAATCAAAAAATGAACCCAAAATGATTCCAAACTAATCCAAAAATAAACCCAAATTGGGCCCAAATGAGAGTTAGTACCGGAAAAACAAATAAACTACGATAAGATGGCAACCCTTTTTGAAAATATTTTAGTAGGTATTTCGCCGAATTCATTTGATACCCATATTGGCATATCTTGTTCAATATTTTGAGATAGGTGGCAACCCTGTAAATTTCCATCGAAACCGGTCAAGCGATAAGGTGGTAACCCTTTTTGAAAATGTTTTAGATGGTATGTCGCCGAAAATACCTTTCATTTGATCCCGTTTTGGCATATCTTGCTAAATATTTAAAAAAAAATAAGATAAACCTCCCCAAGTGGCAACGCCCGGTGCGTCGAGCGCCATAAGCGCTGCTTGGCTATCTGAGTCTATGCGTACATCCCTTCTTTCACAGGCTTTCTCGATACCAAATACTTCCGCTTGGAAGGTGCTGGCCGACTCCGGGAGAGGGTAGGACTGAGCGACTTGCAATTTCTCAGAGAAGACCCCTGCCCCTACTCCGCAGTCCATTTTGGACACGTCCGTGAAGAGCGATATTATTCCCTACTTACCAACGATACCATCTCTTCATTGGCCTCTGGATGGGAAATGCACTTCATAGTCAAGGAAGGCGAGAGGTAGTTTGATGTCTGAAAACCTGTTTAGGATGCCGCTGTGGCCATAGTGTTTCGCATTCCACCAGTCGGATGCCCTACGCCTTAGTGCTGCTCCAGTGGACCTTACACGAATGTGCATGTCTAGCGGTAATTGGTCTAGGATGATGCTAAGTGCGTCTGTCGGGCAGGATCTAATTGCGCCCATTACGCCTCCGAATGCCGCCCGTTGTATCTTGTTTAGGTTATTGATGTTGTACTGTTTGTCTAGGGCCGGCCACCAAACTAACGCCTCATCTGATAGTATGGGTCTTACGACTGCTGTGTAGAACCACATCATTAGTTTTGGTTTTAAGTCACAGTTCTTGCTGACTAGTCTTTAGCAGGAGTAGTAGGCAATGTATGCTTTGTTTACTCTTTTCTCAACGTTCAGTTTCCAGTTGAGTTTGCTATCTATTTCGACACCGAGGTACTTTACCCTCTGAGAGAGCGATAGTACAGTGCCGTTAAATTAAGGTAGTCGGAATTGAGGGAGTTTGGTTTTGTATCAGTTCCGTTTGACTCAGGTTGATGACTAGACCACTTGCAGAGGTCCCGGCCTGTAGCTTCCGGAGAGCCCTTTCCAAGATTTCGCTTGAAGGGAACGGCCTTGATACTGCAATAACAACGTCGTCATAATCAACAATACTGTCTCTATGCCAAATTTCATCGCAATCGGTCAAGCGGTTCCCGAGATAGTACCGGATATACATACAAATATATAAATGTACAAAAACATTACAAAGTTATAAGATTTGACTAAATAAATATATTTGTCCATAATGTTAGTGGGCGTGGTCGTCATCCAATCTTTGCCTTAGGAAGAAAAACTTCACACTTCATGGGAAAATTTCGTCGAAATCGGATTATTCAACCAGCTTTGTTCATATGATGAGCTTTACATTGTCGGGTGCATTACTAGAAACGATGGTTTAGTCAGTGGGTGGTATCACCTTATGCCAGCTTGACATTCCTAATGAGAAAATATAAAATTTCAAAGTATTATTAATCATTATATCTATCAAATGGAAATATGTTATATTAAGATACTTTTACCATTCATCATGAATCCTCAACCATTGCAGTTCACATAAACCTGCTATGTATGAAGAGAGGCCTTTAAATATATGGAAGTAACTTAAGCCTTTGTATGACCTTAGTAGGGACAGCAGGTCGCGTCTTTTCTCACTAGTTTTTATTCCCCACTAGTTTAGGTAGCGAAATGGAATTCACCACCAATGCCTTGCATATTGCCTAACCCATAGATCGGATCTGCTTGCGGCAAAACACTACGCGCCCAATAAGAGTAGTTGTTATGAAGATACAACAGCGTTAACACAATAATTAAAAACACTATGGCGAGTATGGCGTGAGACATGTTGTAGCTGCCGATTTTGTTATCGCTGAAAT
>CAXKVI010000061.1:161025-166025 GCA_964058755.1 Campiglossa producta | reverse complement strand
ATAAAATAAAATAAAATAAAATAAAATAAAATAAAATAAAATAAAATAAAATAAAATAAAATAAAATAAAATAAAATAAAATAAAATAAAATAAAATAAAATAAAATAAAATAAAATAAAATAAAATAAAATAAAATAAAATAAAATAAAATAAAATAAAATAAAATAAAATAAAATAAAATAAAATAAAATAAAATAAAATAAAATAAAATAAAATAAAATAAAATAAAATAAAATAAAATAAAATAAAATAAAATAAAATAAAATAAAATAAAATAAAATAAAATAAAATAAAATAAAACAAGATAAAATAAAATAAAATAAAATAAAATAAAATAAAATAAAATAAAATAAAATAAAATAAAATAAAATAAAATAAAATAAAATAAAATAAAATAAAATAAAATAAAATAAAATAAAATAAAAAATAAAATAATATAAAATACAAGTTAAAGCTTTCAAGCAGAATATCTGTGAAAGGGTTCAAGATAGGGGCCTAAAAAATATCAAAATATATGATATCAAAAGCGTTCTCACACATAAAAAGGGAGTTATCAGAAAAGGGAGCGTGGCACCTCTTATACCAACTAAATTTTCAAGCAGAATATCTGTGAAAGGGTCTAAGGTAAGGACCTGTAAATCGCTATAGAGCGACAGGATATTAAAACCGTAAGTAGGGATTATGTGAAAAGGGAGCGTGGCCCCTCCCACACAAACTTAATTTCTTGAGGTTGTATGTCTCTAAATGGGGTCAAGGAAGGTGGAGGAGAATTAGGATAGAGATATAAGTAGGGAAACCATCGTTACTGTATATTTATACACCGCATAAAAATAAAACCAAAAATGTTGTGTATCAGAAGGCTTTAGAATAAGTTGTTAGTTTACAATAAATAGAGTAAGTCACTAAAATAAATAAAACATTGTTATTAGAATAAATCACATAATAATGGCCGAACATGAATTAAGTGATAAAACAAGAAAAAAACAAAGAACAACTTTCATTTCTCTTTTTCTTTCACCCAGCAAAGCGGGTGAGGGTCCGCTAGTTATGTATAAAATAATTTTTTTTTTAAATACGAACATATTTTCGGATATCTTTGAATTTTTCTTTTGTGCTACTCTTCATAAATGAAAACTTAATACATACTTATGTATAAGAAAATTGTTGTAATATCTGCTTGCGTGTTGTAACTTCATTAAAACGGTTCAGCAGTTAAATATAATTTGTTCAATTATGCAAAAGCGTATCAATGTATTTAGGCGCTACTAGCGATATTTATGCTATCACAGCGATTTGCTACGCCACGGGCGCAAGTAAGCGATTAACAAACGTCATCAGAGGCTCATGTTGTAGCTACAACAACAAAGAACACAATAGTCGCATTAGAGTCGAGCAATTAGTCGTTATTGCTGATAGGATTGCTATGATATAGTGAAAGTTGATGTTGTACACATTTCTCTATTCAAATGTGTGTATGTATGCGAATTTGTGTATGTTGATGGGTATTTGATTCATATACATACATACCTACTAGTTTATATACCTATGCGTACATTTTTATTTAGGTTGCCTGCTTTAGACAAACTCCCTTCTGCTAAGACATGCTAGGTCGGCATACTACAAAATATATCCAAAAAATTTGTTTGTGGTCATATGCATTTAAAATTAATTTTTTCTGTAAATTTAGATTTATGTATTTAAAGATACAAAAAGAACTTTCTGTCGTAATTTATTTAGCGTTATCACATAAAATTATTTTAAGAAAACTTTAGTACTGTTGCCTAGTTACTAAAACTATTTATTTACTAACGAGTTTTTTGATGTCACAAAATTGAGAATTTCTTAAGAAAACCAAATTTTATTTTCGATGGTCCTACACAGCACAGGTATAAATTCAATTTGTTGAAATTAAAGTTCATTTATCTTTATTAAATAAGCCAGAAATCTTTCATATCTTCCCTTACGAAGCTTAAGTGTATACCACAATTCCGTTTATTTCGAGCTTTAGATATGTTGCCATCTTAATTGTTTATGAAAAATATATAAAACAAGGAATCAAACCGATTAAAAGTAAAATCCCCGTTTTGGTGCCGATTTTGGTTTAGTTCCAAAAATGTTTATTTTTTAATTAATTACAATTTTAACACAATGATACCAAAATGATCCTAAACTGATCCCAAATTGACGCCAAAATGAACCTAAACTTATCGCAAATCGACTCCAAAATTGTCTCAAAGTGACCCCAAAACAAATCCTAAAACGACTTCAAAATGATCCTAAAATAAATAAAATAAAATAAATCTGAAATGATCTCACAATGACCCCAAAAATAATCCTAAAATGATCCCAAATTGAGCCTAAAATGATCCCAAAATGATCCTGAAATGATTCCAAAATTATCCTAAATTGAGCCCAAATTGATCCCAAAATTGGCACCAAAATGATTCCAAAATGACCCCAAAATAATCTCAAATTTACCCAAAAATGATCCCAGATTGAATCCGAAATTACCCAAAAATGATCCCAAATTGACCGAAAAATGATTCCAAATTCACCCCTAAATGATCCCGAAATAATTTCAAATTGACACAAAAATGATCCCGAGATAGTACCGGACATAAAAATATAATGCGGTAAGGTGGCAACCCTGCTTGAAAATATTTTTGTTGGTATGTCGCCGAAAATACCTTTCATTTGTTACCCATATGGGCATATCTTGTTCAATATTTAAAAAAAAATTAGATATGTGGCAACCCTGTAAACCGTCCCAAGTTACAACACGCAAGTAAAAAGTTTTAGAACTAACCCTTTGCCAAATTTCATCATAATACGTCAAGCGGTTCTCGATATAGTACCGGTTATACGAATAAGCAAATATAATGCGGTAAGGTGGCAACCCTAGGTGACAACCTTGCTTAGAAATATTTTTGCTTATATGTCGCCGAAAATACCTTTCATTTGATATCCATAATGGCATATCTTGCTCAATATTTAAAAAAAAATTAGATATGTGGCAACCCTGTAAACCGTCCCAAGTTACAACACCCAAGTAAAAAGTTTTAGAACCAAACCTTTACCAAATTTCATCATAATACGTCAAGCGGTTCTCGAGATAGTACCGGATATACGAATAAACAAATATAATGCGGTAAGGTGGCAACCCTAGGTGACAACCTTGCTTAGAAATATGTTTGCTGATATGTCGCCGAATATACCTTTCATTTGATACGAATATGGGCATGTCTTGCTCAATATTTAAAACCAAAATTGAGATAGATGGCAACCCTTTAAACCACCCCAATTGGCTAAATTCGCTGTTTAAATCAAATTCCTCACGGCTTTGGCCTCATTTATTCCGGGCTCATTCTAGGCTTTTGCCTTTCGAGTTTCGTCTCGTTCCGGTTTTGTTATGTTAGGTTCGATTTTAGTTCGGGTTCGGCTGTGTTTTGAAATAAACTTTGCTTACGGCTTCAATTTTTGATATTTTCGACTTTGGTTTTCGGGTTCAGATTCATTGTTGAAAAATCAAGAGATTATTGGTACGGTTTTGGATTCGAATTTGAAAATTGGGACGGCTTCAAAAGGCTAAGTTAACAAAATTGAAACGGTACAAAGAAGGTGGTATACGAAACGAATTCCGCTTTGGTACTGAACATAAACAGGTACGGAAACGATTTCAGTAAAAAAAGATTGCAAACGGTTACTGTTCGGATTTTTGAAAAAGGTAACGGTTTGAACCTATTACGGTTATTTTTTCTTTTAAAAAAAAACAAGTTTTGTTTTGAAACATGGATTGGATTGAAACCGTAGAAGGATTGGAATTATTACGTCTACGATTTGAAAAACTAACTTTGAATAATGTTTTGTATCCAAAGGCTTAAGGTTGGAGGAACACTTTTGAAAAACGAAACAGTTTGAAACAGGGGTGTCCAGGCCTTTCAGCATACTGGGCCATACAAAAACAGTCCCATAACTTTCACATTAACATGGTTTTGAGTTTGGTTTGTTGTTGCGGGCCACAAAAGAGTCATATGATGTTGTTGTAGGGCCATGGAGTGCCAAAAGACCAACTACGTGGACACGCCTGGTTGAAAAGGTTTGAAACCGTTTACTCTATTTTTTTTTGTTATATAATTAAAACGGTAAGGCGAACTCGGGCCCAAATATTTAAACCGTTACATATGCTTACAGTAAATAATACAAATGCTATTTTGAATGTGAAAAGACTTAAAATGTTAACTGTAAAAATTATGAAATTTCGAACTGTAACGGTTACTTATTTGGTTTCGTTACTGAAAAATAAGTTGCTCCAGAAAGATGACATTTACGGGATGGAATTTAAAAATGAAACCGTTTCAAACGTTTTTGGTTTCATGCCTTTATGTAAATTTCGATGTTTTTCTCCTTTTAAAATATCTTTAAAATCTTAAAGTTGCTATATGAGCTTAAGTGATACGTATGTAACTATGTACATATATACTAGTATAAACATACATCATACATACGTACATACGTATTTTGGTATAGGCTGAAATCACTTTTATCATAAAGAAACATTTTTGTGGTTTCAAATAAATTTACACAAATATTCTATCAATTTTGTATGTAGATATAAGTTTAAAAAGTCTTCGTATATATATATATGCATTGGCTGCTGTGTGCATTCAAGAGGCGCTGAAGCGTTTTGCAAACACAAATATTTTCTAGAAGAAAGTATTAATTTAAATATTAAACCAAAATATTTTCAGTTTTAATTTAAAAACCCTTAAAGAAATTTTACAAAAATTTAATAACTGAAACTAGTACTGATAAAGGAGTTTTAAGGGCGCTCTTATTTTTAGGGCTCCATATATGTATATTGCCGGACTTGGCCCAGCAGCAAACAGCTCAAGATACTTTGTTATACGAAAAAAAAAAAAACGAGCAAGCTTACAATGCAACACAACGAACAGACGAAAGCGCAAGAGATAGGGAAAACAAAACAATTCAATCAAAACCG
>CAXKVI010000061.1:146025-151025 GCA_964058755.1 Campiglossa producta | reverse complement strand
CTGCTTTTGTTGCCCTTTGATTGTAACCATAACGTAGACATAAGGAAACCCGTAACAGTATCGAAAATAAAGTTTACTGTTGTTGGACTGTCAAAATCGCTTAGGCTATTAAAGGTTTTTTTTTTAATAAGTAAGTAAGTTGTATCATACTAAGATTACGCTTTATCGCGGTGACGGATACATTTGTCAATAAACCTATGTTAATAGTAGAGCCTGTGGTGCTGAATCGTGGGAAATTTCCCTTTTTGGGGGATATTTCACTACAAAACTTTGTTAAAGGAGAAAAAATAGGAAAATGTTTACAAATTTGGCTCACCCTATTAAGTATACATAAAATGCTTTAAAAATGTGCTTCCCGTGTCAGTCAAGTACTTAAAAGCATATGTTTGTATTCCTGTGCGCATGGTATATGCATGAGTACATAACATTTTGCACGTTTTTGTTATCGCATTGCAGTAGTTAACATGCACATTTGAAAAAAAAAAAATGGGGTCGAATATTTGTTTTAAGTCCTTTTTTTCAAAGCAGCAATATTTTTGAGGCAGTTCTTCAAACTAAATATATGGATGAGTTAATTGAAACTAGTCGTATTAATATATTATCTAGTTGAGACTGCAGTTTTCTAAATAAATAAACGTACCGAAACCTGCCTTCACACACAGAAAGGGAAGTCATGTCGTTTTAATAGAAATCGTTTGGTTTTAACATGAAGTCATGCTATTCAACATAAGATTCATGTGATATGGTAATTTTAAGTCTTATGGTAGTGGGTATGGTTATAGATATGGTCATGGTTATAGTTTATGGTGATTTTTTTGTTGATGATTATGTTTGCGATTGTATTGTGTTAATGCTAATAATTATAATATTTATGTTAATGATAATGCCAATGTAAATCGTTGTGGTTATTTTATGGTTAGGGTTCTGGTTCTGGTTATTTTTTGGTTAAGGTTATGGTTATGCTATGGTTAAGGTTATGGTTATATTATGGTTAAGTTTATGATTATGTTATGGTTAAGGTTATGGTTATATTATGGTTAAGGTTATGGTTAGGTTATGGTTATGGCTATTTATGGTTATGGTTTCAGTTCAGGTTATGGTTATGGTTATGGCTATTTATGGTTATGGTTTCAGTTCAGGTTATGTTATGGTTATGGTGATGCTATGCCATAAGAATAACCCTTATTCTTATGGTCATGACTAACGTATGGTTATGATTATGGCTATGGTTATGGTTATTGTAATAATTATGGCTATTGTTATGATTATTGTAATGATAATGGCTATGGTTATGATTATGTTTATGATTGTGGCAACTGTTATGGCTATGGATACTGAAATGGTCATTGTTATGGTTATCGCAATGGTTTTTGTTTTGGTGATAGATATGGCTATGGTTTATTGTGATTTTTTGTGGTTATGGTTATGTTTGTGACTTTATTATGTTTATGTTAATAATAATAATGTTTATGGTAATGCTAATGGTTGTGGTTATTATTTGGTAATGGTTGTAGCTATTGCTATGGTTATTAGATGTATATTGGAACGATTTTCCGTCATCCCTTGTCAATTTTGGTTTTGTAACAAACCGGTTCGAAATCAAACACTGAAGATGGCAGATCGCCGAAACCGGTTTGTTACAAAACCAAAATTGACAAGGGATGACGGAAAATCGTTCCAATATACATCTAGTATCCACCCTGTCGGAAAAACACAAAATCAAATCAACTCAGCTATGGTTATGGCTATGGCTATGGCTATTTTATGGTTATGGTTATTGTTATAGGTGGTATTTTTCTTATGGTAATGATTATGGTTATGGTTATAAGTTTATGGTTGTAGTTACTGTTATGGCTATGGAGACTGAAATGGTTATTGTTATGGTTATCGCAATGGTTATGGTTTTGATTAGGGTTATGCCTATGGCTATAGTAATGGTAAGAGCTACAGTTATGATTATAGTTATGGTTGAAGTGTCAGTTATGGTTAAAGTTATTGTTATGGCTACGGTTATGGTAAGAGATACAGTAAATTTGGAAAACCAAGTTTAAAAATAAAATTTGACGAGTACTTGTTACTTAAGCTTTTATTGCCTTTTTTCTGAACAATAACCTTGCATTTTTCTTCAGCTACTCTTAACTGATTTTATTATGAACTATTTAAAATTAAACCAAATTAGCCACGTGAATTGGCGTCCGCAGTCATGTTTGCCACCCAGGTAGTATGAGTGTATGTATGTATGTAGCTTACAACATTTTCCCACATAAATTTTCGAAAGTAGACATAAATAATTTCTTGTCAGTAGATATGTGCATAGTTGAATATGTGTGCAGGCAATTCAGTATTACTGCTCGATAACTTAAATTAGCACCAACTCAACGAGATCCACAAAAACTTTTCACAAAAAGATTAACAAATAACTAAGCACAAACAGCTCAATGGAAGTTCGAAAGAAAAGGGACTACATGTCGTATGAGTAACATTTACATTCCAGTCGTGAGCAATACAATTTGAGTGACATTTTTAGCTCAACTCAATGCCTCACTTACGCTTTTTGCTGCGAGAGATTTATATGCGAATTATTTCGCATGTAACCGAGTTTTGTTGCAACTTTTCGCATTTTGTTGGATTGTAAATCCGCCTTGATGTAATCTTTTTTTTTATGTATGTATGTATTTGCGGTTGTCAGTTAAATGTTCAACCTTAACCATTAAACAACTTTTTTACATGCGTGTTTATATGTACATATGTCAGATGGTATGTATGTGTGTTCACATTGATTTATATTTATGTATTGGTGTGTGTGTGTACAAGCGCATGGTGGGATTAACTTTTTTTTCTTGCTGATGTTTCTAGGCACACATGCATCACACATTTCCGGCCTTCACCTCTTTTTGTATTTGAGCAGCTCGAGAATTTGTTTTCCAAGTAAAGTTCATCACTGACGACCCATTTGTATACGCGTGTGTATGTGTGTGGGTGTGCGTTTACATATTTGTTCGTATGAATATACAGATAATCGTAAACGCTCATGTTTATTGTTATTTTATTGTCAGATTTGTTTATCTCTCACGTTGTTGTTGTTGTTGTTTACGTCTCATTCAAATGCTGTTGAACATACAAAAATCAAGCCATAATTTAAGGTTTTTGGAATTCGAGTTTCTTAGTCGGTATGTATATATGTGTGTGTGTATGTACCACTACATACGTTTTTTGCGTAAGCAAAAATTCTAAATTAGCTAAGCAGCTTTTCTCATAAGCCGGTTTATAGGCTACATTATCATCTTGCTGGGTAATATTTAGTTGTGTAAACTCAAATGTTACGAGTACACAAATTACTTATGTGCTTGAACTGGATAAAACTGAAGATTTGATAGGCGGTTGAAAATTATAGCTAACCAAATGTGTATTATATTTTTAATACAGATGCTACCAGCTGCATTTGGTTTTAATCAGAACCATTTAGCTAGTTAATTTAGTTTATGGTCGTTTTTTAACGATTAAAGATTAAATCAATATAGACCAATTAAATTCGGCTTAATACTCTTCTCTGTATGAGCAAATACCATGGCATAAGCTCAATTGAGTTAAGGGCATTTGTTTCTTGCTTAGAAGAAATAGCAACGGCGATGCCGTATTTATTCTTTCAGGCTAGTTTCTTCTGCTCAGAGTAGTGGCCATATTGAAACCGAGCTAATGAAGCCGAGCTTACATACATACTAGTTATATGTGTTCAGTTTTTTTCTTTCCTCCAACTTCTGTTGCTGTTATGGTTATGGCTATGGTTATGGTTATGGTTATGGTTGTGGTTATGGTTATGGTAATGGTTACGGTTATAAGTATGGTTATGGTTATGGTAATAGACATGGTTATGGTTATGGTTATGGTAATTGTTGTGGTTATGGTTATGATTATGGTTATGGTTATTTTTATGAATATGGATATGGTTATGGTTCTGGTTCTGGTTCGGGTTCTGGTTCAGCTACGGCTATGGTTACGGTTATGGTTATGGCTACGGTTATGGTAACTTTTTAATTATGGCTATGGTTATGTTTATTTTCTTAGTTATGGCTATTGTTTAAGTTATGGCTATGGTTATGTTTATTTTTAAAATAATGGCTACGGTTATGTGTATTTTTTTAATTATGGCTATGGTTATGTTTCTTTTTATATTTATGGCTATGATTATGTTTACTTTTATAGGTATGGCTATTGTTATAGTTATAGCTACGGTTATGGTTATTTTTTTAGTTATGGCTACGGTTATGGTTATTGTTATAGTTATGGCTACGGTTATGGTTATTGTTATAGTTATAGCTACGGTTATGGTTATTTTTTTAGTTATGGCTATTGTTATGGCTATTGTTATGGTAAAGGTTGTGGTTATGGTTTCGATTATGGTGTTGGTTATGGTTATGGTTATGGCCATAATTATGACTATGGTTATGGCTATGGTATGATAACTGTTATGGTTGTGGTTATAATAATTAATATGGTTATAGTTAAGGTAGTTTTTATTATTATGGTTATGGAATTTAGTACGGTTATGGCTAGGCTTATGATTATGGACATTGCTATAATTATGATTATGATAAGTTTATGCCATAAACTGTATGACTTCAGTGTATGAATAGGTTATGGTTGCAGTTATGGTTACTGTTTCATAATTGCTGTTATGATTACAAGTAGAGATGGGAGTCGTGCGTGTTTTTGACCGTGACACGAAACACGCAAGCGTGTGCACATTTGCTCGTGTTCGAAAAGGCGAGATAGGTCGTTTTTGAATAAAATTCTCAGATAGAGAGTTGGGTGAAAAAATTCTGGCATATATTAGAGTGGGTTGATTTGTAAAGGAGGGAAAAATCCAAAAAATCGCCAGTGTCGAAAATGTTCTACCGATCAGTCTAATAAACTTTCCTAAAGATATTTTAAAGTTTTGGTTTTTTTTTGTGTGTCGTGTTTTAATGTTTTTTTTCACCCCGTGCGTGTTAGTGCCTACT
>CAXKVI010000061.1:126025-141025 GCA_964058755.1 Campiglossa producta | reverse complement strand
ATGTATGTGGGCGTGCAACATACATACATACATACTAACAACCTCAAAAGCTTAAGTGGATGAGTTCTTATGCGGGTGTGAGTGTGTGTGTTTTTATTTTTGTGCGCATCATGAAGGAAATATGATGTGAAATAAGAATATTAGTATTTAAGTGACACACGACGACGACGATGATGATATTGCGACGTTGTGACAGGACGTTCTGACGCCCAGACGCCTGCTTGACAAGCACTCTACAAATAAATGCAATAGACTGTGCCAAAAATATATATATTTTTTAAAGTTTTAGATGATCACGATAATTTTTAGCGGTCTATCATAGATATTTTTGATTTTTTTAAAATCGCTCTAATTGTTGTTTTGCAACTGCCAAAACATTTAAGAAAAGTCCCTACAAAAGGGGGTGAAATTACAATTTTCGTTGGTTGGGCCGCACCGTGGAACAGTCGCGTAAGAAGAAGAAAGAATCTGTGAAATTGAACAAATATTAAAACAAATATAAGCCATCAAAAATGAGATTTCAAAAATGCCACCTTTGCTACTTTAGTTAGTTTGTGTGCTACAGCGTGCTACACCTTCTTACTAAAGTACTATGAACGTTTGGAATATTCTCCAACGATTCCCTAAAAAAACTGGTGCCCCTTTTTACCCTCCATGATTTTATGACGAAAATTCACTTCATGTTTCTATAAAAGTGACTTGACGTATACGTAACATTTTTTTGTGGACAAAAAGAAACAAATAATTGATGCTGCAATACCAGCTATTGGACGCTGTAAGAGGTAGTGAAGAAGACCGATCTCATCATTATTTTAAAACTGCCAAACTATGTTCAGCGACATACAGATTTTTTGTGAAATTAAAATTCCTACAAAAAGGTTCGTCATTATCTGGCAATATGTAACATAGAAAGACTAGTTCT
The DNA here is from genome assembly GCA_964058755.1 of Campiglossa producta. Lineage (NCBI taxonomy): Eukaryota > Metazoa > Arthropoda > Insecta > Diptera > Tephritidae > Campiglossa > Campiglossa producta. The sequence goes on along the minus strand of CAXKVI010000061.1, from coordinate 140,103 downwards.
GGGTCACTGAAAATTTCGTATGTGTGCTAGTTAGGAAATATTCCAAAAATGGTTGAAATCGGTGAACCCTTCCCTTGGACGTATATAAAAATGTAAATGCAAACTTTAATTTCAGCTCAAAAAAGTAAGGCATCTTCATGGAAATTGGTGCATAAGTTACCCTCATGAAAAGTTTAGAGTGTGCTAAAAATAGTTGAAATTATGCATTTCCTAGGGGTACCTTCTTGGACGTACACCTACAAAAAATTTAAAATCCAATTCTTTTCCTATAAAACATAAAAGTGTACTTTCTGTTATCATTCTACGGGCTTCTTGAGCTTCTTCTTAAAGCATTCCAGTAGGTAGTGTTCTAGCATCAATTTTTTGTTTACCTATAACTACAAACAAAAAATGTTACGTATACGTCATGACACTTTTATAAAAATTTTAACGCACTTTTCGGCATTGAATCAAGTGAGCAAATAGGGGCGAACAATTTTTGCTGGTATCGATAGAAAACATTACAAACATTCATTTTATTATAGTTAGAAGGTGTAGCACGCTGTGGCAGACAGACATTTTGTCTATCCAAAGTAGCAAATGTGGCATTTATGAAGCATAAGTTTTGGTGGCTTATACATATTTCGTCGATGCATCTATAAAAACAGATATCCGTTTTTTAGCGTTTTTCAGGAGAGCAAGAAGTTTAAAAATGTTTTTCCGAATATGTGAGCGGCCCCACGCCTATTTTTTTAATTTCTAGCGAAAACCGTTTATAAAAGTATCAACACAATAAATACTAGTTTTTATCTACATAAATATATAGCCAGATGGGGGTTGGATAGGATAAAAATGCAGACCACAAATTAAAACAAACGCTCGGGGTAAAAATCTCGGAGGTTTATGATGATAACCTCAGGGATACCTATAGCAGGGATACATTTATTTCAGTCCTTTCTATTTACTATTTTTTAAATTTTTTCAACAGCCTAACATACAAACATAGTCTCAATCTTGACACGAGAAATATAGCAGTCGCGCATATAAAAATTTTCCTTCAGGCTTGTGTTTTTGTTTATCTGTTTGTGTGTGCGTTTAAGCTAAAGTATAATAATATGTGTCACTAGCGCCTTAAAGTAGGCAATCACTACTTGACATATTTATTCGCTTGCCCTTAGCAGTTGATGGAAAATGAAAATAATAAGATACATATATAAATTGTGCGAATTTGTACAACTTCCGTTGAACCTATCATCAAATAAAGTTATTGTACCACACTCGATAAAAAAGAGAGACTTCTTAAGATTGCGAAAAAGCTTGATGTAAAAATTGTCAAGTTGAAATCTTAGCCAAAGCACTAATGGAAACAACAAATGAAATGCTTATATTGAAGTTCTATTACTCAATACTTCCTCTTGTTACAATAGATATGTGAAAAACTGAACATGAGGAAGGAGAAGATGAGTAATGAGAGGTGAGAGGCATCATATCCCTAGATCAAAAGGCGAGTATCGAAGGAGATTTAACGGTATGCTGTACGAAATTTACGCAGATCTGATAACTGGGTCATGTTATGCGAGTTGGCAAAGAAGCTCCAGCTCCAAAAGGATTTTCACTGACATCCAAATTCGGCAGCAGAGAAAGAAGTCTGAGATGGAAACAAGAGGTGGAAGATGACTTGAACTCTCTTGGGGTTTCCAATTGACATAAGTTATTGCTGAAAAAGGATGACTGACGTGCTTTGATAAGCAAGGGCCAAAATCGCTTACGTGACTTAGCGCCAGTAAATGATGATAGTAATGAACACAACAAAAAATATAATAGAAATTATCAAGTAAAAATAACGCAAAAATATAGTAAAAAAATACAAAAAATATAGTAAAATTTCCACAATAAAAAAAATTTGTAAAACTTCACGAAAAGTATGGTAACAATTACGTAAAAATACAGTAAAAATTAGATGAAAATTACACACAGAAAACGCAAAAAATATAGTAAAAATACGTAAAAAAAATATTAAAAATTACATTAAAAAGTACCAAAAATTACACAAAATTTATTCTGACAAAATTACAGAAAAATATAGTAAAAATGATCCCAAAAATATAGTAAAAAATGGCCCAAAAAAGAAGATAGTAAAAATTACGTAAAAATTACAGTAAAATTAAAAAAAAGACAGTAAAAATTACACAAAAAATACAGTAAAATTTACAAAAAAAAAAAACAGTAAAACTTACGCAAAAAATTCAGTAAAAATTACCAAAAAATATAGAAAAAATACCGTAAAAAATATAGTTAAAATAATCCAAAATATACAGTAAAATTAACACAAAAATACAGAAAAAATTGCCCAAAAATACAGTAAAAATTACGTGAAAAATACAGTAAATATACGCAAAAAATACAGTAAAAATTTACAAAAAACGCAAAAAAATATAGTAAAAATTACCCAAAAATAAAGTAAAATAATAATATATAAAAAATATTAAAAATTACATGAAAAAGATAGCAAAAATTACACAAAATTACCCGAAAAATACAGTAAAAATTACCAAAAATATAGTAAAAATAACGTAAAAAATATAGTTAAAATTACACAAAACATTCAGTAAAATTAACACAAAAATAAAGAAAAAATTGCCCAAAATTACAGTAAAAATTACGTGAAAAATACAGTAAAAAATACACAAAAAATACAGTAAAAATATACAAAAAAAAAAACACAGCAAAAATTACCCAAAATATATAGTAAAAATTACGCAAAAAAACCTTAAAAATTTCTCAAAAATACAGTAAAAATTACGTGAAAAATATATTGAAAATTACATACAAAAAAATCAAAACGTAAAAAATATAGTTAAAATTACACAAAACGTTCAGTAAAATTAACACAAAAATACAGAAAAAATTGCAGTAAAAATTACGTGAAAAATACAGTAAAAATTTACAAAAAAGAAAACAGAAAAAATTACCGAAAATATATAGTAAAAATTACGCAGGAAATACTTTAAAAATTTCCCAAAAATACAGTTAAAATTACGTGAAAAATATATTGAAAATTACATACAAAAAACGCAAAAAATCTAGCAAAAATTACCCAAAAATATAGTATAATAATATATAAAAAATATTAAAAATTACATGAAAAAGATAGCAAAACTTACACAAAATTACCCGAAAAATATAGTAAAAATTACAAAAAAATTCAGTAAAAATTTCCAAAAAATATAGTAAAAATAACGTAAATAAATATAGTTTAAAAAAACTAAAACTCACGCTTTTAAAGAGTATTGAACTAAAAATTTGAAAATAATTTTAAAAACCCTACACAGTAGTATTGTGGAAAAAGCGTGGTCCGCTTTGTTCCATAATCTTCCTTTTTTATTTAATTTATTTTTACCTTTTTAGTGCTATATTCTTTAAAAGCGTGTGTTTTCGCTTTTTACCCTATATTTATTTTTTACTTTTTAGTCAAATCTCCTATGAAATTATCGATAAATATATCGAAAAATACAGCAGTCCAAACGAAACCTCTGGACTTCCACTTTCGTTTGATACCCATATTGTTAGGAAATTTTAAGGCATTTGGCCTCAGATTTTGACCGATAACTCAGTTATCGATCAATTTATCGAAATATATCGAAGTCCAAATGAAACCTGGGGCCTTTCCCTTTCGTTTGATACCCATATTGTGGGCAATTTTTAAGGTTTTTGGGCGATCATATTTTGACCGATAACTCAGTTATCGATCAATTTATCGAAGTATACCGCAGTGCAAACGAAACCTCTGGGCCTCCACTTTCGTTTGATACCCATATTGTAGGCAATTTTGAATATTATTGGACAACCTCATTTTGACCGATAACTCAGTTATCGATAAATATATCGAAATATTCCAAAGTCCAATAGAAACCTGTGGACCTTCCCTTTTGTTTGATACCCAAATTGTAGGCATTATGACCGATAACTTAGTTATCGATAAATATATCGAAGTCCAAATGCAACCTCCTATCGTTTGACACCCATATTGAAGGCACATTTCAAGGTTTTTGTGACAGTCATATGCCACTATCGGGTAGACTGAAGTAGAGTTACATACATTCATAAGCAAACATGCATATGAATGTATGTACAAGTAAAGCTAATGAAAGCGCAGTAAAGAAACTAGCATTATGTGGGAAAAGCGTCGAACGCTCGATATACAAAAATTATGACACAAAGCGGACCACGCTTTTTCCACAATACTACTGTGTAGAGTTTTTAAAATTATTTTCAAATTTTTAGTTCAATACTCTTTAAAAGCGTGAGTTTTAGTTTTTTTAAACTATATTTATTTTTTACTTTTTACTCAAATCTCCTATGAAATTATCGATAAATATATCGAAAAATACAGCAGTCCAAACGAAACCTCTGGACTTCCACTTTCGTTTGATACCCATTTTGTTAGGAAATTTTAAGGCATTTGGCCTCAGATTTTGACCGATAACTCAGTTATCGATAAATTTATCGAAATATGTCGATGTCGAAATGAAACCTGGGGCCTTTCCCTTTCGTTTGATACCCATATTGTGGGCAATTTTTAAGGTTTTTGGGCAATCATATTTTGACCGATAACTCAGTTATCGATAAACTAATCGAAATATGTCGATGTCCAAATGAAACCTGGGGCCTTCACCTTTCGTTTGATACCCATATTGTAGGGAAATTTTAAGGTTTTCGGGCAACCACATTTTGACCGATAACTCAGTTATCGATAAATTTATCGAAATATGTCGATGTCCAAATGAAACCTGGGGCCTTCACCTTTCGTTTGATACCCATATTGTAAGGAATTTTTTTGGTTTTTGGGCAATCATATTTTGACCGATAACTCAGTTATCGATAAATTTATCGGAATATGTCGATGTCGAAATGAAACCTGGGGCCTTCCCCTTTCGTTTGATACCCATATTGTAGGGAAATTTTAAGGTTTTCGGGCAACCACATTTTGACCGATAACTCAGTTATCGATAAATTTATCGAATTATGTCGATGTCCAAATGAGACGTGGGGCCTTCACCTTTCGTTTGATATCCATATTGTAGGGAAATTTTAAGGTTTTCGGGCAACCACATTTTGGCCGATAACTCAGTTATCGATAAATTTATCGAAATATATCGAAGTCCAAATGAAACCTGGGGCCTTCCCCTTTCGTTCGATACCCATATTGTAGGTACATTTTACTGTTTTTGGGCCACTGAGGCTTAAACCGAACGAGAGTTACATACATACAAGCAAGCAAGCAAGCAAACAAACAAACATACAAGTGAACCTAATAAAAGCGTGGTAAAAATATTAAAAAATACCCAAAAAAGATAGCAAAAATTACATAAAATATAAAGTAAAAATAGGAAAAAAATTGAAAAATCAACCAAAAATATATTTTGAAAAAATTCCAGAAAAATATAGTAAAAATTAAACAAAAAATGTGGTAAAAATTAAAGGAAAAATACAGTAAAAATTACGCTAAAAAGATACAAAAAATTTCACAAAAAAAAAACATATTAACAAATGTAGGTCTACAAAATTAAAGCATAAAAGGTCCGTTTTGAGAAACTGTGAATGAGAGTTGTCCCCTTCCCAAAGTCTGGAATCCGCCACTTCTGGGAAGTGTAAGACCTAACTCAGGCTCATCTGTTGCGACACTTTTAATATCCCCCTTTTTCAAGTCATGGAATCAACCTGTGCTCAACCGCTACAGCACAGTTTTGGCACCAAAAATATTAAAACAATGAAATCCATTAATCCCGGACGCTCCCTGCGAACCACTAAGCCGCGTAATGCTTTTTTAGTTCTTTTATTGCGTAAGCAGTTTTTATTGTTCTTTTTTTTTGGGCTTATTTTTATGCGTGAAAGCTTTCATTTTTATGACGATGTCGTAACGCGTCATGCAAATAGATCAACTGCAAACAAAAAAAAAAAAAAAAAAAAAATGGAGCACCAACAAAACACCCTCATCATATTGCTTGCACAATTAGAAAGTCTTATTCAACACGTTATGACTGTTACTGTGAAAGCGTTCCTCTGTGTGTTCTCTGCTAAGCCTCATGCACGTACGAAAATTTAAAAGCGCTTTGTGCAAAAGCGAGCAACGGCTGCGGTTGTGCATAAATTAAAGGCACGACTTTACAAGCTCCAACACAAGCAACAAGAAATACGAGCCCGGCACATCCCAGTAGTGGAAGATTTAGCGAAATAACGCAGTCTCATCTTTTTGACAACGGCACTGGTACCTTGCATGCTGAATTCAACATAGTATCGCGCTCCTCGATAACACGAGCGATGACTGCAATATTCAAGGATGTGGCATAGCTGTTACTTATACTTTATAACTAGTTCCACAACTAGTATCAAAAGTGACAATTATAAGCAAACACACTGCAGTTACAATTCTGTTAAGCCGACTTTACCACTTCACGCAATAACCAATACACTCTCTCCTCTCTTTCCCTCTTCCCCTTTCTCACTCTTTGACTTACATAAGTGCTATGGAAATCTGTACTCCATTTAAAGTGCATTGGCATTGCTTTTTTTGCCTTCGCCTTTGCCGCGAATAAATAAAATGTTAAAAGCATTCAACACGAATGTATTCGCCATGCACTCTTTTATGAACCTAAATAGCTTTATGTGAACAAAAAGTTGTAAAAAGAGAATAAATGTCAGTTAGAGTGTGTAAACCACAGATGGCGTGTAAAGCGCATACAACTAAAGTCAATTGGAATAAGAATTTACGAAAATGTTAAACAACATTTTTCAACTATACGAATAGTTCATGTAATCGAAATGGGAGTTAGAGCTAAAAGTGTATATCCCTTCATAGAACTAACCAAGATATCGTCGGCTAAGATCGAAAAATGTGCACTTTTTCGAAGGAGAGATAAAAAACAATAAGGGTATTCGTGTTATATCTTAAGTTAACGAATCTCCTATATTTACGAGCTTACCTCAGTTTTTATACGAACGTACTTGGATAAGCATTTGTGTTGGGGCTCCGTTAGTCGTACGTATACTTAGACCCCAGTAGGAAGGGGGAGCATAGTTATATTAATCCCGGAGTAATACCTTGCGAGTTTAAAGACCGGGGCAAGTTCCTGTAAGGACAATAATGGCGACCTCATAACCGACGTACACAGTGTACTTAAATTATGAAGGGAGCACTTCTCTTCACTGCTAAATTGCGAGGGAGATGTCGAACCCGATAACCCAATCCCTGACGATGGAAAATTCGTCCCACCACCCGGCTCAAAAACAACAAATCGCCTGGAAAAGACGGACTACCCGCCGAGCTGTTCAAACACGGAGGCGAAGAGCTGGTAAAAAGCATGCATCAGCTCTTATGCAGAATATGGTCAGACGAATGCATGCCTCCGGATTGGAATTTAAGTGTGCTTTGCCCAATCCACAAGAAAGGCGATCCCGCTAACCGCACCAACTACCGCGGAATCAGTCTGCTTATTATCGCATAAAAGGTTCTTTCTAGCGTATTGTGTGAAAGACTGAAGCCCATCGTAGACAAACTGATTGGACCTTATCAGTGTGGCTTAAGACCTGGTAAGTCTACCATAGACCAGATTTTCACGATACGCAAAATTCTGGAGAAGACCCATGATAAAAGAATCGACACACACCATCGCTTTGTCGATTTTAAAGCTGTTTTTGCCTGTATGCCGCCATGTCTGAATTTGACTTCCCTGTAAAGCTTATACGGCTTTGTCAAGTGACGTTGAGCAATACCAACAGTTCCGTCAGAATCGGGAAGGAGCTCTCTGAGCCATTTGAAACTAAACGAGGCTTCAGACACGGCGACTCTCTGTCGTGCGATTTCTTCAACCTGATGCTGGAGAAGATAATTCGAGCAGAAGAGTGTACAATTGCTAGCGTATGCTGATGATATTGATATCATCAACCGCGCCGTAAGCGCTGCCTTCTCTGGACTGGATAAGGAAGCGAAAAAAGTGGGTCTTCCGGTGAACGATGACAAGACGAAATATCTGCTGTCATCAAAGAAAGAATCGGCGCACCTGCGCCTTGGCAGCCAAGTCACCGTTGATGGCAACAAGTTTGAAACGGTGAGAGACTTCGTCTATTTAGGTACCAGCACTAACACCGAAAATAATATTAGTCTAGAAATCCAACGGAGAATCACTCTTGCCAACAAGTGTTTCTTTTATATTACATGATTGATTATAAAACTATCCACTTAGGGGTTGCCACTTAGGGCGGTTTAGAGGGCTGCCACCTAATTCATTTTTTAAATTATGGATAAAGATATGCTAATATGGGTGTCAAATGTAAGCTTTTTTCGGCGACATACCAACTAAAGTATTTTCAAGAAGGGTTGCCACCTTACCGAAACATATTTGTATATTTGTATATCCGGTACTATATCGGGAACAGCTTAACCGATTTGGATGAAATTTTATAATGTAGCTGGCTGTTGGGGCAAGGCAACGGTGGCAAGTGGCATGTTGGCAACCCGCTAGCTCGTCGGATGGGGTAGGTTTTTGCTCACCTGCCTTACCGACCGGTCTTACTTGAATACCTAAGTGTTACTCATACGTCGTGTACGACCAATAAAAAGTGCGGTGACCAACCGTCCTGTTATATACGAGACAGACCTGTATTTCGAGCAGCTGTCATGTACATTTATATTTTTCCAAATGTTCTGCATTGGGTAAGTTTCGGTCCAACTGAAAAAAAAAATTGCCACAGAGCATAAAATTCAGTGAAATACTGACGGCGGGGCACCGCCCACCTTTAAGGGAGGCATTTTTTTTTTAATTCGACTGGTCATAACTTTTAAACTGATTACGTTAGAATCATACAATTTGAAAGAAGGTATACTAACATTATAGGGTAGGGAGTATGCCTGATAAAATTGGACGAAATCGCTTCCTGACCACGCCAACTTTCGATATGGAAAACTACCGCTGGGTATTTAATGTTCTGCTTACCCGAACTTATACTTCCCTACTTGTTTTTTTACAGAATATCTATCGTAGATGTAAAAATGTTCCTATTATTTCGGCCTATTCATTGAAATAATTTTAATTTTTGGCTTTGGCAAAAAGCATATTTTTTACACGTGTCAATTGCGTGACTATCACGTATAGCATGCTTAAAGGAGTTTAAAATCTATTCTGAGAAAAAAATGTCTGAATACTTTTATGAATTTAATAAAAAAATTTGTACAACTATGCAAGTAAATTTCTTTTTATTATAATAATAGACCGCACACACAAAATGACAACGCTCAATAACGAAAAAAAGGCAACTTTCTAATTTTTGATTATAAGATAATTTACATAAGTTCACTCAAGCGCGCACAAAGATAAGCTAAGCACAGTACTTATTCAAAGTATTTGAATCCTTGCGCAAAATTGATGGAAGTAGTCTAGAAATTCATAAAATATATGTTGCATAATTTTACGCTCTGTTGCCGAACTCATTTATTTGCTGGTAAAAAAAATGAAAAAAAAAAAAATTACAATAAAAAAAAAACTTACGCATCAAATCTGACAGAGCATTTAAAAAAATGCTCGTACATGCACGCTCACTTACTTTGGATAGCACGCATACATTCCTAAAAGTCTATACACAGATACATATATAAAATAGCATAAATATAAATTTCGATTTGTGCTAAAGCGTGCTTGTCTAGTGTTATGGTTCAGTACACTTGACCCAAATCACTTGCGAACTTATTACGCATACTCGCACAAATAAAAGTAAAGTAAGTTGAGTTTCCATATAAGTTACATATGTATGTTTAGGTGTACGTATATATGTGTGTATACATTCTCATTTAATTGACTGTAAATATTTATTTACTTATTTATACAAAGCCTATTTAGAGGTGGTTCTTCGAAATTATTCTTAACACGGTTTATACATATGTGCACATATTTAAGCCTTACTTGGAGATTAGACTGAAGTGTCTAGACCGGTAATGCGTAGCAGTAATATCAAATAAAAGAAGTATTTTTCTAGGAAGTTTAATGAAATTGTAGCTAATAGTTGTAGGTATGCTTTGAAGTTCAAGGAGCTGTGAAGTCCAATACACAAAGTATGCAATCATTTCAAGCAACAAAGGTGATACACAACTCATGCAAATCAACCTCTTTTAACCAATCAAAAAAAATTTATTTTTTATCTAATCTATATGTTGATATATTTTATTTTATTTTATTTTATTTTATTTTATTTTATTTTATTTTATTTTATTTTATTTTATTTTATTTTATTTTATTTTATTTTATTTTATTTTATTTTATTTTATTTTATTTTATTTTATTTTATTTTATTTTATTTTATTTTATTTTATTTTATTTTATTTTATTTTATTTTATTTTATTTTATTTTATTTTATTTTATTTTATTTTATTTTATTTTATTTTATTTTATTTTATTTTATTTTATTTTATTTTATTTTATTTTATTTTATTTTATTTTATTTTATTTTATTTTATTTTATTTTATTTTATTTTATTTTATTTTATTTTATTTTATTTTATTTTTTTTTTTTATTTTACCTAATTTTATTTCATTTTTTTTTATTATTTTACTACCTGGGTGACCGAGCCTGCTCGAAGCTATTTATTTAGCGCTAACTTTACTTACCCAAAATTATGCTAAAATAATACCAAAATAATCCTAAAATTGAACCCAAAATCCCAAAAATTATCGCTAAATGATCCCAAAATACCTCCAAAATGATCCGAAAATTACCCCAAAATTGTCCCAAATTAATCCAAATTGAACCCGAAATGATCTCAGAATAGCCCCAAAACCACAAACCAAATACAATACGGTAAAATGGTAACCCTGGGCGGCAACCTTACTTGAAAATATTTTTGTTCGTATGTCGGCGAAAATAACTTTCATTTGATACCCATATTGGCATATCTCGGTCCATAATTTAAAAAAAAAATTGAGATACGTGGCAACCCTGTACATTTTATTTTATAGTGTTATTTATTTTAAATTAATTTTTTTTTTGTTTTATTTAATATTATGCAATTATTTTAATAATTATTGTTTTTAATTGTTATGTCTTATGAATTGAATGTAAAACGATCCTTTGGATCACTTTTCAGTTTTCTTTGAAACCGCATTACCAAAAATTTACCCTAAAATGATTCATGGCGGTAGTGCGCCTAAAATTATGCATATTATATCAAACTCCATCCACTTTTTCATATACAAAGGTATTTGCTAATTAATGTCTCTTGTCTCAGCACTACTTCGTGTGTCGTAAAATAATTGTCACAAGCGAATGCAAACTAATAGACAAATTGAAATAACTTCGAATTTTTAACACAATTACTAAACAAGTATTTCTTCTTTTGCATTTTCAGATTGAAATTCAGCGTCAAATTAACACAGCAAGCGAAAAGTCAAAGAAACTGATATGAGCATGTGTGGGTGTTTATAAAGAGAAATTACGAAGTGATTTGTTGGTGATGATTAGCAATTCAATATATTCAATGTGTCAATCAAGAAAAGTGACAGAACATAAACACAAATTTGAATGCTAACTGTGAATATATAAAGCAACCATTTTGCTTCAGTAAGTATCTAACTGATGTGAATGTATTTAAAAAGTATTACATTACACAAATCAAAATATTTCTACGATGCTTAATAGCTGCCAGGAATGCGGGATATTGGATTTAAAAGCTAACGATTTAAAGCAAGTGTAACAAAAAACGTAGTCTAACTTTAGGCGCTAAAAAATAACAAACAAAAAATGTAGTCTACCTTAAGGCGCAAGAAAATAGCTTATAACGTGGATGTTTTAGAAAATGAACGTGGGACAAAACAAAAAATGTAGAACCAGATATTACAAATCAAAAGAAATTCCAGCTATCATGCACAAGAAAAAAATTAATACAATTTGAGCAATCAATTCAAAACAGGCGTATCATAAGCAAAACGAACCAAGTGGAAATTCAATGCGCACGACTTTTACAATTTCAAAGTAATCAATCAAATGAATAAAACAAAAGCGAAAATCTATGAAGTGAATAAAAAAAAAAAAATTTTACAAAGTGACTATGTTGTGATTTTGTATGTGCAGGCAAGTGCCTATGGTGAGAGGTGCTATTGACATAAGCTCATCAGATATATGTCTGTATATGTATACGGATAATTGTTGTTGAATTTGATTCAATGTATAACATTACAAAGAATTTAACTTAACTAAGCGTTAATACAAAAAACAGCAAAAGAAAAAAAATCAATCGTTGATTTAATGAAATAATCAACAGGAATTTGTTTGGTTTGAAAAAAAAAAAAGAAAATTAAATATTAAAAAGTTTGAAAAAAGTACATATGTAGGTAAGGCAGTATATTTGTAGGCGTAAAGGAATATTATATAACTAATTGCAATTTTGGCAGCTTGCATAAGGCAAAAGCACTCCAACTTTGTTTCCTTTGCAGACAAAGCTAATAGATAATTTTAGGCTATTTCAGAACTTCCGGCGAAGTAAGGGCACGATTGATTTCTTTAATTTACCGCACACGACTTTCGATTGATGTCTTTGTTGAGCATGTGACAAGTTTCTTGAATACTTTTTTAAGTAGGTTTTTATCTTGTAGATTGATGTAAGACAATTGATTTTTATATATATAAAAAAAAAAAAACATTTCAACCCACATTTCTCGCCACCACTGTATTCTGCTGGAATGCAATAGTTCTTTGCTTTACAAATCTTTCTTTACTTTGAGTAAACTAGCTAGCAATAGTTAAGTGAACAACTTATTAAATTTCATCAAGTCGCGTTTGAGTGATGCGCGAGCAAACACATTTACAGACAGACAAAAATTAAAAAAAAATGTTTGTTTTTTTTTACTTATCTTTCACTGTTATGCATTTTCTTTAACACGAACCTTTTACAGATATAGTATATGGTACTGTAAATAAAGGATGTATGTATATTAGAACGAGTTTTCGTCATCCCTTTTCAATTTTGGTTTTGTAACAAACCGGTTTCGGCGATCCGCCATCTTCAGTGTTTGATTTCGTTCGAACACTGAAGATGGTGGATCGCCGAAACCGGTTTGTTACAATGCCAAAAATGACAAGGTATGACAAAAAATACTTTAGTACTGTAGTATCCACCCTGTAGAAAAAACAAAAAATCAAATGTGTACGAAATCAAACACTGAAGATGGCGGATCGCCGAAACCGGTTTGTTACAAATCCGAAATTGTCAGGGGATGACAAAAACTCGTTCCAATATACACGTAGTTTCCATGCTGACGAAAAAACAAAAAAATAAAATCAATTCAGTAAATAAAGGACCTCGAAAGTAACTTAATTTGTGTTCACTGAAAAGTGGGCAGTACCACGCCTACTTAACATTTTTTTTAATTTTTTTACTACTATTTTTACAACTTATTATTCCTTCAAAATTGTGAAATTATTTAGTTCGAGAAGGTACAGAGACATTGAAAGTTAGTGTTGAATAAAGAGTAGGCAGTGCCACGCCTACTCAAAAAAATTATATATGACCACTTATTCACAACTAAGTAACTTAATATTCCTTTAAAATTGTGTTTATAAAAACATGTATAAAAAGTGGGAGTGGCTTATAATCGATTCAAACACTTTTTTTCTATCTTTTCCACGCCCATTTTATGTATCTTAAAAGAATTTCATATGGGAGTTCAGGGCCAACATATAAACAGTTTTCGGCAATTAATTAGTTGATGTATTTTTGATCTAAAAAAAATGTGGGCGTGGCTGTAGTCCAATTACGGTTTCTTTAGTTACTAGCTTTTCTAGGTAGTTTTAAGTGAAGAATATCAATTTTTATTTTTCAACATATAGTGCGAATAAACGAGCAGACGGACCTGACTCAATCAATTTCGTTTCTGTTGTTGATAAATTTAATAAATTATGTCTTTCCACAACTAGGTATAAAAACTTGTAGTCCCTACAAATATTATCAAATCGTACTGATTTAAAAGCATCAGCAAACGAAATTCCTTTGATATCAAAAACGAAAAAAAAAACGCTGGAAAAAGATACAAAAAACGTAATTGAAGCACTGATT
>CAXKVI010000061.1:124755-125825 GCA_964058755.1 Campiglossa producta | reverse complement strand
CGTTTGAGTGATGCGCGAGCAAACACATTTACAGACAGACAAAAATTCAAAAAAAATGTTTGTTTTTTTTTACTTATCTTTCACTGTTATGCATTTTCTTTAACACGAACCTTTTACAGATATAGTATATGGTACTGTAAATAAAGGATGTATGTATATTAGAACGAGTTTTCGTCATCCCTTTTCAATTTTGGTTTTGTAACAAACCGGTTTCGGCGATCCGCCATCTTCCGTGTTTGATTTCGTTCGAACACTGACGATGGTGGATCGCCGAAACCGGTTTCTTACAATGCCAAAAATGACAAGGTATGACAAAAAATACTTTAGTACTGTAGTATCCACCCTGTCGAAAAAAACAAAAAATCAAATGTGTACGAAATCAAACACTGAAGATGGCGGATCGCCGAAACCGGTTTGTTACAAATCCGAAATTGTCAGGGGATGACAAAAACTCGTTCCAATATACACGTAGTTTCCATGCTGACGAAAAAACAAAAAAATAAAATCAATTCAGTAAATAAAGGACCTCGAAAGTAACTTAATTTGTGTTCACTGAAAAGTGGGCAGTACCACGCCTACTTAACATTTTTTTTAATTTTTTTACTACTATTTTTACAACTTATTATTCCTTCAAAATTGTGAAATTATTTAGTTCGAGAAGGTACAGAGACATTGAAAGTTAGTGTTGAATAAAGAGTAGGCAGTGCCACGCCTACTCAAAAAAATTATATATGACCACTTATTCACAACTAAGTAACTTAATATTCCTTTAAAATTGTGTTTATAAAAACATGTATAAAAAGTGGGAGTGGCTTATAATCGATTCAAACACTTTTTTTCTATCTTTTCCACGCCCATTTTATGTATCTTAAAAGAATTTCATATGGGAGTTCAGGGCCAACATATAAACAGTTTTCGGCAATTAATTAGTTGATGTATTTTTGATCTAAAAAAAATGTGGGCGTGGCTGTAGTCCAACTATGGTTTCTTTAGTTACTAGCTTTTCTAGGTAGTCTTAAGTGAAGAATATCAATTTTTATTTTTCAACATATAGTGCGAATAAACGAGCA
>CAXKVI010000061.1:109755-119755 GCA_964058755.1 Campiglossa producta | reverse complement strand
TAAAGAAAAATAAAATAAAATAAAATAAAATAAAGAAAAATAAAATTTAATCAAATTAAATAAAATAAAATAAAATTACAGATATTCAACGTCGATGTACCAATGACGTAAAGCATTCTACTCCGTTTAATAAAATAAAATAAAATAAAATAAAATAAAATAAAATAAAATAAAATAAAATAAAATAAAATAAAATAAAATAAAATAAAATAAAATAAAATAAAATAAAATAAAATAAAATAAAATAAAATAAAATAAAATAAAATAAAATAAAATAAAATAAAATAAAATAAAATAAAATAAAATAAAATAAAATAAAATAAAATAAAATAAAATAAAATAAAATAAAATAAAATAAAATAAAATAAAATAAAATAAAATAAAATAAAATAAAATAAAATAAAATAAAATAAAATAAAATAAAATAAAATAAAATAAAATAAAATAAAATAAAATAAAATAAAATAAAATAAAATAAAATAAAATAAAATAAAATAAAATAAAATAAAATAAAATAAAATAAAATAAAATAAAATAAAATAAAATAAAATAAAATAAAATAAAATAAAGAAAAATAAAATTTAATCAAATTAAATAAAATAAAATAAAATTACAGATATTCAACGTCGATGTACCAATGACGTAAAGCATTCTACTCCGTTTAATAAAATAAAATAAAATAAAATAAAATAAAATAAAATAAAATAAAATAAAATAAAATAAAATAAAATAAAATAAAATAAAATAAAATAAAATAAAAGAAAATAAAATAAAATAAAATAAAATAAAATAAAATAAAATAAAATAAAATAAAATAAAATAAAATAAAATAAAATAAAATAAAATAAAATAAAATAAAATAAAATAAAATAAAATAAAATAAAATAAAATAAAATAAAATAAAATAAAATAAAATAAAATAAAATAAAATAAAATAAAATAAAATAAAATAAAATAAAATAAAATAAAATAAAATAAAATAAAATAAAATAAAATAAAATAAAATAAAATAAAATAAAATAAAATAAAATAAAATAAAATAAAATAAAATAAAATAAAATAAAATAAAATAAAATAAAATAAAATAAAATAAAATAAAATAAAATAAAATAAAATAAAATAAAATAAAATAAAATAAAATAAAATAAAATAAAATAAAATAAAATAAAATAAAATAAAATAAAATAAAATAAAATAAAATAAAATAAAATAAAATAAAATAAAATAAAATAAAATAAAATAAAATAAAATAAAATAAAATAAAATAAAATAAAATAAAATAAAATAAAATAAAATAAAATAAAATAAAATAAAATAAAATAAAATAAAATAAAATAAAATAAAATAAAATAAAATAAAATAAAATAAAATAAAATAAAATAAAATAAAATAAATAAATAAAAAATAAAATAAAATAAAGTAAAATAAAATAAAATAAAATAAAATAAAATAAAATAAAATAAAATAAAATAAAATAAAATAAAATAAAGAAAAATAAAATAAAATAAAATAAAATAAAATAAAATAAAATAAAATAAAATAAAATAAAATAAAATAAAATAAAATAACATAAAATAAAATAAAATAAAATAAAATAAAATAAAATAAAGAAAAATAAAATTTAATCAAATTAAATAAAATAAAATAAAATTACAGATATTCAACGTCGATGTACCAATGACGTAAATGAGCCAATTAAAAGCATTCTACTCCGTTTAATAAAACACTTCATGCAAACAAAGGAAAATTTTCCTCTTCAGATGGTTTTTCTATTTAGGATTCAGAGGAAACCCTACTACAATGCAATAATCATATAAAAATAACTTGACACGCTTTGATATTTCTAATTGGATTCAGTTTTCTTGGAATGCAATATATATCGATAACAATTTTTTTTGAACAATTCATACACCATGACGTATACTTAACGTGAAATAATTAATTAACTGCATAATAGGTATCCATTGAACATTCTGAGAAATTAATAAAGTTAGATGAGAAAACGAAGCAATTCAAAATAATAAAGTTTTGTATCAAATTCAATGAAAATAAATGAAATAAGAAACTTCAACACTAGATATTGCATTCCGCTCAGTGCGTTGGTTTGATAAAAACTTGCTTTGATTGAGTTGTTCATGGAGACCTTATGTTGCTCGATGGTAACGAATTCGTTGGAATTTGAAATTGTTTTTTTTTTTTTGAATATTTTTAAATTGCACAAAAAAACACCTAAACTACAGCTTATATGAAAAGAGCAGGTTATCCCCAAAGTGTTTTTTTTTTTTTTTTGAATATCATTTTAAGATCTCATAAGGATTATTTTCTTCAACTTTTCCATTCCACATTTTTCTGTATATTTTTTTCACTCTAATATTTCGATGACCTAACAAATGCAGTAAAGTTATTAGATAGGCTAACATTTGAAAGGATAAATAATGAGCGAAAGTGCACAAAAAAATTTAGAAAAAGAAAAAGTTGTTTTCATCTGAAAGCAAACAAATTTATCATTTGAATAAGGGATTAACGAAAAAAAATTGCAAACGAGAGCACGAAAAAGAAAATTTCATTTGTGTGCAATCCCCTTTGGTGTATTTTTTGTTTCTTTTTGGGTATAAACTACAAACTAAACTAAAGCTAATTTGGGCGCAAAAGAAATGCAAAAAAATTAGAAAATGAACTCTCCAACGGCTAGAAAAATTGCTTGCTTGAGGAATTTTATAAAAAAAAAAATAAAAAGTTAGAAAATTGAGATGTGAAATTTTTTTGAAATGGCTCAATAAACTAAGTTGTTGTACATAAGATAGTATTAGTTTAATGAACATATATTGCTCTTTTATCAGGAAGACATATTAATTTGACAGAAAATCATGTTAATATAACAGAAGGTTAGCTTAATTTATCAGTAAATGAAGTTAATTTAAAAAAAAATCATATTAATTTAACATGAAGTCATGTTAATTTGACAGCAAGTCATGTTGAAATAATATCTTGAAAAGTACACAACTGGGTATAATTAACTAAATAGTTATTATAAAAATTTTAAGTTTAAAGCAAACTCTTGCTGCAAAGTGAATTGTTTACAAATGGGTTGAAGTTTAACTTAAGCGATTTGCTCTACATTTACTTAATGGGTAGGCAGGCCACGTTAAAGTATAAGTATGCAAATAGTAGTAATTAGTCTTAGCTTAATGAACATTTAGTGCACGTACACACGAATGCAGAAAGTAGGCCAACTTTTTTTTGTTTCAGCTCTAATTCTCAATTGGATTCGTGGCAGTGTAATTTTTGATGTTAAGTTCAATATAATTAATAAATTTGTTCACAAAATAATGGTATCAGAAGTTAGATGAAACATTTTATTTCCATTTAATTTAAATTCAATTTATATGTTTCACAGTGCTACAACTTCTAACTATGATAAAATGGAAGTTTGGAAGGTTTGCTATCGATTTCTGAAATAATTGTTTGCCTATGTTTGCCCCTTTTACGTCAACTAACTTTTTTATTTTGTTAACTTAGATTATCTACAACAGCCAAACATCGATTCGGAGGAAATAATTACAAATTTGTTCACAAAATAATGGTATCAGAAGTTAGATGAAAAATTTTATCTTCATTTAATTTAAATTGAGTTTATGTGTTACACAGTGCTACAACTTCTAACTATGATACAACGAAAGTTTGAAATATTTTCTATCGATTCCTGAAACCATTTTTTGCCCGTGTTTGCCCTCCTTTAGGTAAACTTAATTTCGTAAAAAAAAAGACATGACGTATACGTAACTTTTTTATTTTGTTAACGACCTAGATTATCTACAAAAGCCAAACATCGATTCGGAGGAAATAATTAACAAATTTGTTCACAAAATAATGGTATCAGAAGTTAGATGAACAATTTTGTTTTTATTTAATTTAAATTCAGTTTATGTTTTACACAGTGCTACTCCTTCGCACTATAATAAAATGAAAGTTTGAAATATTTTCTATCGATTTCTGAAAAAATTCTTTGTCCATGTTTGCGCACCTTTAGGTAAACTTGATTTCGTGAAACAAAAAATGACATGACGTATACGTAACTTTTTTATTTTTTTAACGACCTAGATTATCTACAAAAGCCAAATATCGATTCGGAGGAAAGAATTTACAAATTTGTGCACAAAATAATGGTATCAGAAGTCAGTTTACAAATTTTATTTTCATTTAATTTACATTGAATTTATGTGTTACACAGTGCTACACCTTCTAACTATGATAAAATGCAAGTTTGTAATACTATCTATCGATTTCTAAAACAATTCTTTGCCCATGTTTGCCGCCCTCACGTAAACTTGATTTCGTAAAAAAAATGACGTGACGTATACGTAACTTTTTTTTTTGTTAATGGATGACTACGCATATCGGGATTTTTTAAGAGGAAGCTGGAGAAGTACGTTTACAGAAATGAAAGTCGTATATTTTCTACGAAAAATGTTAGGACCTTGATCAAAATGGATGTAAAAAAAAGTTGCAAATAAATTTAAATTTATTAAAGTTAGTAGTCTAAGCTATTGGTATGATAAGTATCAATCCGAAGTAAGCACACCAGTTTAACGATCAAGCATTGAAGCCAGACGGAAATGGAGTGATTATACTTTTGTGGTAGTGAAAGTTTGCGCTTTATTGATTACCCGGTCAATTTCGGATATCAACCTTTCACATACATAGTACAACAGCCCGCATTTCTCTAAAAGGTTCATCTAAAAAAAAAGTTGTCTTCAAATAATTAATAATAGTACCCAAAAAAGGGGATAATACGAAATAGCATTTAATATTGACTTAGGTTTAAAAATTAAGCACAAAGTTCTCTTAATCGCATTTAAAAAAACTTTGCGGCAGCCCTTATATCCTTTTGAAGCACAAATAGAACATCAACTTGGCAAATTTAAAATATTTACTCAACTAATGAAGTATGCTGGCTATCACGAAAGACATATTGATAGCGATGAAACTTTTTTTGAAATCACAACCAATGTGCCCTCACAAGAAACAAAAAAGTTTAACAAATTAATTTATTCCCTTGCTTTGTAGACAAACGAAAAAAAAATTGAATGAGTCAACATTTTTTTATATTCTGAAAAGCTCTACGCACTGCAGGCAAAACTTGAAATAGATAGAAAAATAAGGTATAGAAAAAGGTTCTAATTGCAAAATGTTGTTAAGTTTAAAATCTTTTTACACTTGTTTTAGATCTTCTGGTTCAGCTAATTCTGATTTTTTTTTTTTGCTATCACTGTACTTAGCAGTTTAAGCCCCAGTGCTCACAAAACAACAAAGATTGTTTGTATGAGCTTAATGAATACCTAATTAAAACACTTTTTAAGAAATACTTGCTTTTGTGAGTTTTTGGAAAAAAAACTCTTTAAAGCAAGGCATATTAGTTGAAATCATCTCTTATGGAATAAAATAGAAAAAAAATAAAAATAAAAAAAAGGACGTGTGGCACTCGGGGACTGCCGCGGTAAAGCTATTGCATATCACTTTTTATCAACTTATGCAATTATAATATTTATGAAAACTCAATGAGCATATTTATGACTTTAGAGCAGTACAGACTTAACCTGTTAACAGTGTAGCCTATACAGCTCCAATTTTATGTACAACGTCATAGCCTAAATGTAGGCAACGCTTACAGATCAAATTTTAATGTACTGTAATGTGCAGCTCAAATTTTATGTAATCGGCCTGCTGCTAATATAACATCATACGCCTAAGTGTAGGCAACGCTTATATTTATTTTTGTCAAGTTATGTTGCTAACACCCCTTTTACATTATTCAAGTCTTGAATTCAATTCTGCCGCGACATAGGCGAAGGGGGGTAAGAAGCGAGGGGAAGAGTACACTTGAAAGCGTACCGTCAAATCGTTTCAAGTTTTTCTTGCTATCTCTTTCACTTCTCCTTGTACCCCCCTATTTTGTTTCATAATTGCTTTCAAGAAAAATTGCCAAGTGTAGACACGAATAGAAAATACAAAAGACAACGCCAGCAAAGTTGAAAGCAATACTTGACAAATGTAAAACCGGACTAACGCCGAACCTTTTAACATTGAAAAAAGTCCGTTACTACGAACTTTTTTAACATTAACATTTTTTTCGTTTCACTCCCACTGCCATGGCCTGCGATAAAATCTATGCAATAGCTTGAAAAAAATTAATAAAATAAAATAAAAGTACGTGGCTGACCGAGCTTGCTCGGTGCTATCAATTTAGTGTTAACTTTACTCACACAAAATGATCCCAAAATGACCCAAAAATAATCCCAAAATAATACTAAAATGATCCCAAAAAGACCCTTACATGTTCCAAAAATGATACAAAATTGAACCAAAAATGAGCCAAAAATGATCCGAAAATGATTCCAAAATGACCCCAAAATGACCCTAAACTGATCCCAAAATGATCTAAAGATGATTCCCAAATTACCCCAAGAACACTTTTAAATGTACCTTAAAATTATCCCAAAATTGTCCAAAAATGTTCCCAAAATAGTCCTAAAATAATCCCAAAATGACCCAAAAATTATCCCAAAATGATCCAAAAATGATCCCAAAAAAAAGAAACCAAAATGATCCGAAAATTACCCCAAAAATTGTCCCAATTTAATCCAAAATGATCTCAAAATAGCCCGGAAATTATTCCAAAGTGACCCTAAATGATCTCAAAATGATCCTAAAATAATCCAAATACTATCCCACAAATATACAACACAAAAAAATAAGGTAAAATTTTAACCCTGGGTGGCTACCCTACTTGATTTTACTTGGTATGTTGGCGAAAATATCTTTCATTTGATACCCATATTGGCATATCTTACTCCATAATTTAAAAAAATTAGACAGGTGGCAACCCTGTACACTTCCCAAGTGGCAACCCCCAAGTGGATAGTCTCAGAATCAATCATACTATCTATGTGCCAAATTTCATGCAAATCGGTCGAGCGGTTCACGAGATAGTCTGGATAAACTTGTATACAAATATACAAGTTTAGCTCGTTATGAAATAAAACAAAATGAAATTATATTTCTACTTATGTACCCTGTGTTCTCTCACTTTATAGACTTCTTGAACACCTTTTGTTTTCAAGGCGATTGCAGAAAGCTTGTGAGTTTTTAGTCGCGCTCCTAATATACAAGAAGAAAAGGAAATAGCTTCGATAAGCTTGCCTAAAAACTCACAAGCTTCCTGTAATGACCTTAAAAACAAAAGGTGTTCAAGAAGTCTATAAAGTGAGAGAACACAGGGTATATAAGTAGAAATTTGGAAATTTTCGACCACTCAGTTTAAAAAAAAAAACAGCAAAAATATTTAAGCCATAAGGAGTTTTTATTTGCTTTTCGTGAAAAAATGTATCAGAGATGAGCGACAATTTGTGTATCGATAGGATTAGAGACAAAATCTAAAAAGGATAAAATTTATTTCGCAAAAAAGTTAAGTAAAGCCGACCCTAGGTCAGTACAAAAAGCGCACGCAAATTTAATAACGATATCAAAGCACTCAAACTTAATCTACCAGCAATGCCAGGACTTTTGGCACACACGCACACATAAACATATGTATCTTCCTTTATATAAAAGCAATTTAGCAACTAACCAAACATGGGCGCCACTACTCGTAAATACGTTGACAGCGCCAAAAACTAAATCGACAAAAAACCGCTTAGCACGGAAATGCTGAAATGATCAACGATGAATGAAATGCTTGAAACGGGGAGAGGGAAATATAAAAAAAACGAAAAATTGTTTGAATAACCAAGCTCTATTGGCATAGTAATACAAAGAGAATTTCCAAGTAAATCGATAAAAGTGTAGCAATAACGCTAATATGTAACCATTTGTATCTATGGCTACATGTATGTACTTGGCAAAAAGCACTATCTATGACAAGTCTCAAAAAGCAATCAATACAAAAAGCACTCACAAGGACCGCATAATGTAAAAGTATTGGTATTTTGCACGACTGCCTGCTAGACGTAGTGCATGCCTTGGCTGTTGGGCAGGAAAAATAAGTGGAAAATGATTAAAATGGAAATTTACTTAAATATGCGCATGTGTAAGTGTGCTAACACACAAATTCAACTTTGGCTAGCCAAAACAGATATCAATTTGTACGTATGTATCTACTTAGCTGTTGAAGTGTTTGGGTGGTCTTTTCGCATGAAATTGGCTTTTAAAGGT
The DNA here is from genome assembly GCA_964058755.1 of Campiglossa producta. NCBI lineage: Eukaryota > Metazoa > Arthropoda > Insecta > Diptera > Tephritidae > Campiglossa > Campiglossa producta. The sequence continues at coordinate 111,544 of CAXKVI010000061.1, read as the reverse complement.
TGTAGAAAAAAAAAATATAAAATGTTTTTATGACTAGAGGGACATTTTATTGCAGGTATGTCAGGTCAGTACCAAAAATAAAATAAAATAAAAAATTAAAAACAAAAAAATAAATAAATAAAATAAAAAAAATAAAATAAAATAAAATAAAGTAAAATAAAATAAAATAAAATAAAATAAAATAAAATAAAATAAAATAAAATAAAATAAAATAAAATAAAATAAAATAAAATAAAATAAAATAAAATAAAATAAAATAAAATAAAATAAAATAAAATAAAATAAAATAAAATAAAATAAAATAAAATAAAATAAAATAAAATAAAATAAAATAAAATAAAATAAAATAAAATAAAATAAAATAAAATAAAATAAAATAAAATAAAATAAAATAAAATAAAATAAAATAAAATAAAATAAAATAAAATAAAATAAAATAAAATAATATAAAATAAAATAAAATAAAATAATATAAAATAAAATAAAATAAAATAAAATAAAATAAAATAAAATAAAATAAAACTAAATAATAATAAAATGAAATAAAATAAAATAAAATAAAATAAAATAAAATAAAATAAAATAAAATAAAATAAAATAAAATAAAATAAAATAAAATAAAATAAAATAAAATAAAATAAAATAAAATAAAATAAAATAAAATAAAATAAAATAAAATAAAATAAAATAAAATAAAATAAAATAAAATAAAATTAAATAAAATAAAATAAAATAAAATAAAATAAAATAAAATAAAATAAAATAAATATTAGTTTTGACGACCTTTCTACTTTATATGTAATTATTATTTTGCCGGCTCGAGGTCTGATTTTTCGTAAAATAAAACACGGATGTTTTAAATTATTTTCCAATATATTTAATATAGTTGAAGCGAGAACAAAATTAGCAATATTGATAAAAGATCATACAACAACAACAAAGCAGAGTGCAATAGATCGTGCAATACTAGATACAGTGGGACGAACACGTAAATTTCTAAGTAAAAATGACAATATTCGTATTTTAAGTTCTGACAAGGGAAACAAAACAGTAGCAATGGAGCTCAATGACTACAACAATAAAATGGACGAAATATTAAATGACCTGACCATGTATAGAATTCAGAGACAAGATCCCACATCAAAATTACAAAATAAAAACAATAGTCTTGTGGATAAACTTTTTAAAATGAAACTAATTTCAAAGGCAGATAGAAATAAACTTACGACTACAACGGCACTACCACCACGGATATATGGATTACCGAAAATCCATAAGGAAGGAACTCCATTAAGACCGATATGCTCGGCCACGGGATCACCAGCACACGCACTATGCAAATACGTTGCAGAGATTTTAAAAAACGTCACTACTAGTTCAATATATAATACAAAAAATACACAAGACTTTAAAGAAAAGATCAATAACTCTTATATTTATGACGATGAAAAGATGATATCCTTTGACGTAGTTTCACTGTTCCCTAGTATACCGACACATCTAGCACTTGACATTATTAAAAATAAATGGACAACAACAGAAAAATATACGAAAATACCTAAGAAAATGTTTATCGAAATATTAAAGTTCTGCATTGAAGATAATCGGTATTTTAAATACAATGAAACCATATATACTCAACTAAAAGGATTACCGATGGGATCGCCAACCTCCCCAATAATTGCAGATATTGTGATGGAAGAATTGTTGGACAATGCGATGAAGAAATTGACGCGAAAACCCAGATTATTAACTAAATACGTGGACGATCTTTTTGCTATAATCAATG
>CAXKVI010000061.1:102255-104755 GCA_964058755.1 Campiglossa producta | reverse complement strand
TTTGCACATTTTTATTTGGCTTTTATGTCAATAAGCGACACCGGCAGTCAATAAATGTCCAGACATTTTTTTTTTTTTTTTTGGGTATTTGAACAGTTTGTGAAATTCTTGTGGTGAGCGATTTGAATTGGAATTTGAAAGTGAATGGTAATTTGAAATTTGAAATTAAATTTGACTAAGCTTATTTTCTGCTGCTTTCTCATTCGTCGCCTACACTCTTTGTTCACATAGTTGACGGTCATGGATAGGATGTGCAGTCGCCACTATATGACAAAACCGGCACATGTTGTCCTCTTGTGCTTAGGTGACATTCATCCGCCTAAGCATTTTTTGCCTTGATCATTCACCAACACCCAGAGCAAAACCGATCCGTACTTGCGAAGCGCTCAGTACTTTGTTCACTTTGAATCGTAAACCATTTCTTAGTTAGGATGCCCGATAATTTTGCACCTGCTATAGTCAACTGGAATCAACTTCATATGCAACAAAAATTGATTCCAATATTGAACAATCTAAACGGGTTACTTCAGTTTTTGCTTTCAACTTGATAAAAATAACGACAAAACTGTAGCGTTTGTTAAGAAAACTAGTGCCAATTGAAGACACGCCGCATTCGTAGATCTGCCTACACCTGATCGTTCCTTCGGAGCGGTGGTCTCCCTATTCCTCTACTTCCACCGGCGGGTGTCGATGAGAATATCTTCTGGGTCGGAGCTTTTTCTTTCATTTGCACAACGTGGCCTAGCCAGCAAAGCCGCTGTAATTTAGTTCGCTAAACTATGCCGACGTCTGCGTAAAGCTCATACAGCGCATGCTTAAATCTTCTTCGGTACTTGCGATCGACAACTTGTAGGGGTCCATAAACCCTTCGAAGAATTTTTCTCTCGAATACTGCCAAAGTCGCTTCAACGGATGCTGTCAGTGTCCATTCCTATGCACCATATAGTAGGACGGGTACGATTAACCACGTATCTACATAAGAAATATAAAAAAAAACCGAGGAGAAACAACTAAAATTCTTAAGTTTTGCATACTGAGAATGTAGATACGAGGTAATTGATCGCACCAAAACCTATCAAGGGTTATTTTTTTATCAAGCTGATTTTCAATTCTTGGTTTCCCGATGTCTCAAGGGCATTTCCACATAAAAAACGAGCTTTCGCAAAAAGTGTAATTACGTGGTTAAGATAGGAAGTCCGTTACTATCTCAAAATTATGGCTGTCAACAGTGGCGTGATTGCATAGACAAGAATGCGCTGCCTCTTTGCCTGATGCCAGCTCTGATAAATTTTGATGGAACTAAGCATTCCAGGAGACAATTTTTCAAGGTAACCGACGGCAATTGGGGGAAAATACCCGGCCCCTAGCGGATAGCGGGCTTAGAATTTGCCCGAAGTAGGTAAAAAAAGAGGCGACTAAAATCCACTTCGACCCCGAAAACGGGACCAACGAAAAAGTTCTCAAGACTACAAGGTGCTATTTGCTATTCATATCCGGCAAAGAACTGTCAACATCCATGCAATCATGTCTGGTCTGTTATGTAACTTTTCATGAGTGTATCTTCCGTATAGGCAGGGAGAAGTACGGTTACAACAACAAAAACAGCTGTAATTATCACTGGCAGTATCGCTTAAAACTCGCTATCGCAAATACAAACTGTCACGATATCCATCACTAACGCGATCAAAAAATAAAGCAACATGAAATAAATGAAAGTATAAAGGAAAGGAAAGGAGAGGAAAGGAAAGTAATGAAAAAAGGAAAATAAAGGAAAGAAAAATAAAGGAGGAGTGGAAAGGGAAGTAAAGGTAATAAAAGTAAGGGAATGTAGAAAAAGGAAAACGAAGGAGAAGATAGGAAAGGAAATAAAAGTAAGGGAAAGGGAATGAATGGTAAAGAAAAGAAAATAAAGGTTAGGGATGGAAAAGAAAGGGAAAAAAGAAAAGGAGAGGAAGGGAAAGTAAAGAACAGAAAAGAGAGGATAGGAAAGGATAGGAATGGAAAAGAAAGGAAAATAACAAAAAAAAAATGGAGAGGAAGGAAAAGTTTAGGTACGGAGAGTAAAATAGGGAAGGGATGAAAAGGTAAGGAAAGGAAAGGAAAGGAAGTGAAGATAAAGGAAGGGAAGGGAAAAGTAAAGGAAACGAAAAGAAAAGGTAAGGAAATTAAAGAAATGTAACAGAAAGGAAAATAAGGAACAGGACAGGAAATGAGAGGAAAGGAAAGAAAAGGAAAGGAAAGGAAAATAAAGGGAAGGAAAGGGAAGGAAGGAAAGGGAAGGAAGGGAAGGGAAAGTAAAGAAACGAAAAGAAAAGGTAAGGAAATTAAAGAAATGTAACAGAAAGGAAAATAAGGAACAGGTAAGGAAATGAGAGGAAAGGAAAGAAAAGGAAAGGAAAATAAAGGGAAGGAAAGGGAAGGAAGGAAAGGGAAGAAAGAAAAGGGAAGGGACGGGAAGGGAAGGGAAGGGAAGGGAAGGGAAGGGAAGGGAAGGGAAGGG
>CAXKVI010000061.1:89755-97255 GCA_964058755.1 Campiglossa producta | reverse complement strand
ATAAAATAAAATAAAATAAAATAAAATAAAATAAAATAAAATAAAATAAAATAAAATAAAATAAAATAAAATAAAATAAAATAAAATAAAATAAAATAAAATAAAATAAAATAAAATAAAATAAAATAAAATAAAATAAAATAAAACAAAATAATATAAAATAAAATAAAATAAAATAAAATAAAATAAAATAAAATAAAATAAAATAAAATAAAATAAAATAAAATAAAATAAAATAAAATAAAATAAAATAAAATAAAATAAAATAAAATAAAATAAAATAAAATAAAATAAAATAAAATAAAATAAAATAAAATAAAATAAAATAAAATAAAATAAAATAAAATAAAATAAAATAAAATAAAACAAAATAATATAAAATAAAATAAAATAAAATAAAATAAAATATGTAAAAACAAAGTAAAGCTAAATAAAATAAAAAAATATTAATAAAAAGAAACAAGTAAAAAGTGAAAAAGTGAAGTGAACTAAAATAAAAAAATTAAATAAAATAAATGAAATCTAATTAAACAAAATAAAATAAAATAAAACAACATAAAATAATATATAATATAGTAAAAAATAAACTAAAAAATATAACGAAAAAATAAACAAATGAAATTAAAAAAAATTTAAAAAATTAAATACACCAAAAAAGTCAAATAAAAAATAAGGAATAAAATAAAATAAAAATCAAATAAAATATAATTAAATAAATTAAAAAAAAAAAATTATGATAAAAAAAAATAAAATAAAAATAAAAAAATTAAAAAAAATTAAATAAAACGAAAAATTTTAATTAAATAAAATGTAATAAAAAAAAAAATAAAATAAAAATAAAATTAAATAAAATGAAATTAAATAGAATAAAACTTAATGTATTAAAACAAAATAAAATAAAATTAAAAAAAATAAAAAAATTAGAAAAAAAATAAAATAAAATATAAATTAAATAAACTTAAACAAGTGCTCACTCGTGACAAGTTAAACGCCCTACAGGGCAAACCTTCCAGCAGTTACCCAAGCATTTATAATTTTTAAACGCCCTTCGCTGTTCCAGAGAGATAAATCCCCCTCTCTACTTACACACACGCATCAGCAGTCAGCTTTTAAATACAAAACAATATTCTATTCATTCATATCCCATTGTTTTCGCTCCCATGTTCCATTTCTTATTCCGTTAAAATAATTCTTATATTTTACCTTTTGTTGGCATTTCTTTTTTGTTACAACATTTTTGTCTCTCATCACCATTGCTGCTGTTTAAATTGTTTGCATTAATGCATTTTATGAATAAATGTACTTTTATGAATGTGTCGATTTCATTTGCATTTAACTCAAACTAAGCGTGAAACAGTGACGACTAATGGCTGACGCTGGAGAAGGATGTACTCAGCGCACGCACTGTTGGGGAGCTCTTGCTATGAAGAATGTGTTAAAGAAACTCTTTGAAAAGGGAGGGTGATTTGCTAAAGGCCCGTTGTTGCAGTTATGTAATTTTTGAAAATATTTAGTGACGTGTAACGAAAAAATCGTGTTTTATTATGCACGTCAAAATTCTTCTAATAAGAAGGTATTATTGCAAAATTGCGGATTGACTGCTAATTTATGCACAGCTTGCAAACTTCAAATTGACATGACCATAATGCCTAGACAATATTAATTAAGTCTAAATGAGAAGCTGTGTTTGTTTATTGTTAGTGGAATAATTTTTTGCTGTCAGCAAGCGTGTTTTCAAAACCGCTGAGGTATGCTGAGTCTGCAAAATATCAAAATAAATTACAAATTTGTAAATGAAAAACCACCCACTGCGCTAGTCAAATTGTCCGACTTTAAATTACAAAAAAAAAAACATAACAGCGCAGCACTCGCCTCCGGGTTGTATCAGCAAAAACACAGCTGGCAGGACATGGGCGCACCAACACAACAACAAGAATACATGCTGCTGTTGTACTATGACATGGTCCATTCAACAATGTCGCAGCCAGCGGTAGACAGACAATAAACAGCGACTGTACAACACGTACAACAACAACAACAGCAACAAGCAAATGAGTAAGCTGCAGCAACAGACATCATTAATAACTGACTGGATGTTGATAATAAAAATTAATAACTTTCGTTAATATAACGCTTGGGTGTGATAAATTTTATTAAAAAAGAATGAGTAAGTAGTTGCGCCGCGAGCCATCAACAACATCATGTGACAAATGCAGCGTTTGCTAGTAATGTAATATCTGTCTTTTGCGCAGTGCAACAACTACAATGTAAGTACATAAGTGATCCAAGGGAAAACATTTTGTTTTTAATAAAATGATGTATGTGTGTGTTTAAATTAAATATATTTTATTGATATCATTGTTTCGTTTAAAGAGTCGGGGTAATACAATGTAAATACAAAGTGGGATTATGGTAGCAGCTGACATTTACGTTTTTAATTTATTTGAGTTTTTTTAATTTTTTATTTTATTATAGTTCATTATTTTAAATTAAATTTAATTTTTTTGTTTTATTTTATTTATTTTATTTTATTTTTTTTATTATAGTAAATTTTTTTAATTAATTTAATTTTTTTATTTTATTTTATTTTTTGTTCATCTTATTTCACTTAATTTTGTTTTCTTTATTTTATTTGATTTTTTTTAATTTTTTTCTATTTTACTTTTATTTTATCAATTTATTATTTTATTTTGTTATATTTTATTTTTTTTGATTTCAGTTTATTTTCATACATTTTTTATTGTTTTATATTTTTTTTTGTTATTTTTTCATATTTTTTCAAAATTTTTTCATATTTTTTTTTTTTTTATTTTGTATTATATTATTTTATTGTAATAAATTATTTTATTTTATTTTATTTTATTTTATTTTATTTTATTTTATTTTATTTTATTTTATTTTATTTTATTTTATTTTATTTTATTTTATTTTATTTTATTTTATTTTATTTTATTTTATTTTATTTTATTTTATTTTATTTTATTTTATTTTATTTTATTTTATTTTATTTTATTTTATTTTATTTTATTTTATTTTATTTTATTTTATTTTATTTTATTTTATTTTATTTTATTTTATTTTATTTTATTTTATTTTATTTTATTTTATTTTATTTTATTTTATTTTATTTTATTTTATTTTATTTTATTTTATTTTATTTTATTTTATTTTATTTTATTTTATTTTATTTTATTTTATTTTATTTTATTTTATTTTATTTTATTTTATTTTATTTTATTTTATTTTATTTTATTTTATTTTATTTTATTTTATTTTATTTTATTTTATTTTATTTTATTTTATTTTATTTTATTTTATTTTATTTTATTTTATTTTATTTTATTTTATTTTATTTTATTTTATTTTATTTTATTTTACTTTACTTTATTTTATTTTGTTTTATTTTATTTTATTTTATTTTATTTTATTTTATTTTATTTTATTTTATTTTATTTTATTTTATTTTATTTTATTTTATTTTATTTTATTTTATTTTATTTTATTTTATTTTATTTTATTTTATTTTATTTTATTTTATTTTATTTTATTTTATTTTATTTTATTTTATTTTATTTTATTTTATTTTATTTTATTTTATTTTATTTTATTTTATTTTTTTATTTTATTTTATTTTATTTTATTTTATTTTATTTTATTTTATTTTATTTTATTTTATTTTATTTTATTTTATTTTATTTTATTTTATTTTATTTTATTTTATTTTATTTTATTTTATTTTATTTTATTTTATTTTATTTTATTTTATTTTATTTTATTTTATTTATTTTATTTTATTTTATTTTATTTTATTTTATTTTATTTTATTTTATTTTATTTTATTTTATTTTATTTTATTTTATTTTATTTTATTTTATTTTATTTTATTTTATTTTATTTTATTTTATTTTATTTTATTTTATTTTATTTTATTTTATTTTATTTTATTTTATTTTATTTTATTTTATTTTATTTTATTTTATTTTATTTTATTTTATTTTATTTTATTTTATTTTATTTTATTTTATTTTATTTTATTTTATTTTATTTTATTTTATTTTATTTTATTTTATTTTATTTTATTTTATTTTATTTTATTTTATTTTATTTTATTTTATTTTATTTTATTTTATTTTATTTTATTTTATTTTATTTTATTTTATTTTATTTTATTTTATTTTATTTTATTTTATTTTATTTTATTTTATTTTATTTTATTTTATTTTATTTTATTTTATTTTATTTTATTTTATTTTATTTTATTTTATTTTATTTTATTTTATTTTATTTTATTTTATTTTATTTTATTTTATTTTATTTTATTTTATTTAATAATTTTTATATTAAATTTTTTTAAGCTATTGCATAGATTTTTTCGCAGGCCTTGACGGTGGAAGTGAAATAAAAAAAATGTTAATGTGAAAAAAGTTCCTAACGGACATTTTCAATGTTATAAAAGGTTCGTCGTTAGCAACATAACTTGACAAAAATAAATATAAGCCTACATTTAGGCGTAACACGTTGTACTAATGTTAGCAGCAGGCCGATTACATAAAATTGGAGCTGTACATTACATTACATTAAAATTGGATCTGTAAGCGTTGCCTACATTTAGGCTATACTACTAACAGGTTAAGGCTGTACTGCTCTAAAGTCATAAATATGCTCATTGAGTTTTCAAAAATATTATAATTGCATAAGTTGATAAAAAGTGATATGCAATAGCTTAACCGCGGCAGTCCCCGAGTGCCACACGTCCTTTTTTTTTAATGTCCCGTCTCTCTCTTTCTTTTTCCTTTTTTTTTGCTTTCCTTCTCTTCATTTCCAGAAAAGTCTCACTTTTCTTCCACAAAAAAGGCACACAAAGTGTAACCCAAAACCCGATGCTAACAACTTGTTAGTAGCAAGTTTCTAATAAAAACGCCTACCAAATTTACTACAATTTCACGAAAACTTTTTGGTTATCACAATGGAAAAAGGTAAAAGAAGAAGCAAAATATCACTACAACACAAACATAGGTACTCCAAATGTTCAGAGATGAATCAAAGTAGAAGAGCAAAAATAAAAAGCAGACATATCCTGCACATGTCCCTGAGGTATAAATAACTAAGGCAAAAGTTGTTCATGCAGAAAGCATGAAAATAAACTACGAAACAAACAAACGTACAACTTTAGGATTATTCCAGTAGTTACGTTGTTACAGCACATGTAGCGTGAGATGATAAATTTGAACGAGCTCACAGTAAATACTATGTATGTTTGCAGATACATGTATACAAATTTTCACTTTTACATCTGTACATTTCGTGTCAAATTAGCTGGTAGTTGAAGTCGACCGCTATCGATTTTGATGCATCAGTTCATAAATAACAAGTTGTTAATAGTTATTGAAAATAAATTTGACGGTATAAGAACAAATGAAAGATTTATTTGCAATTAATGCATATCCTGTGCTAAAAGCTATAGAAAAGCGGGGTTTGGCCCCTAATTAAAAGTTTGGAGGGAATATTTTAAAGAAACTCAATGTATGCAGATTTTGTATTCCTGACTAGATTTGTAACTCAAGTTGAATATGACACTATTACACATGGTTATGAATTAGTTATGCCGACAGCCATGGTTATACACTGCGTATACGTAACATTTCCCTCGTTCAGGTGTAGAAATCAAATTTTTCATATTGCATTTCCGTTGAAGTATTCACGCTAGAACACTAAAATATTTATCTGTACACGCCAACTATTTTCGTTGCTGTCCTAAACGCTTAGATACACTTGATTAAAAAAACAATCATGAATCCAAAATAAGTCAAATGCTTGAATACCTAATCCAAAACGATACAAGGTTTATAGCACAGCGATATTTTCTTACATGCACTTCCATGTCTATAAACCTCCTCTTCACATTAAATACTTATCTTTCTTTTTCCCCTCCCGCCAAAACCAATACCACTCATACATATTTAAGGAAACACTTTAGGCGCTTTAATCATTTCACAAACACAATCAGCCGCCTGCCGAACTTGTGCTCAATTTTGTATCCAGTTCACTACACACACACCACAGCCATCAGCCTGCGCCTGCAGCTTGTCTGTGCTAAACGTCATGTGTGTGTGTGTGTGTGCATGCGTGGTGTTGTGTGCTTGCATATATGTATGTTCATGTCATGTCCTACAAAATACTTGAAATGCTTATTTGCTGTAGTATTTTATTTCCATGATTTTTTCTGACTCAGCAACATTGTGCGAATAACAGCGCGAATCAAAGAAAATATGAACGACGCGCAAAAGAAAGATGTAAAATTGCAATAAAAAAATTGTTGCGCTCATGTATTTGGGACATGCTATCGCGTATGTGAGACCTTGTGCTGCTGGCAACTTCATATTTCACACACGCACGCCAAGCAGCAAGCAATAGCAAGGACATGCAGTGGCTGCCAAAAAAGTAGGACACTGCAGGCAAGTAGTCAATCCTTTAGAGATTTGATATTAGCTCAACTACAAAAGATCTATAACTCTTACTATTTATATTTTGACATGACAAAGTGTTCATTCTCATTAGGCTTCGATAGGTCTGTTCCGATGATCAAATAACGAGACAGGTAACATTTTCCCGGGGTGGGGTAGATGGGACATTAAACTAAATTAAGTTTAATTTAATAAAGTCTAAACTGTCAGTTTTAATTTTTATAAATTCATTCTATCTGTTTTTATTTTTATTTTTTTATACCTTTCATGAACATGAAATGGTATTATAACTTTGGTCCCATGTTTGTAAATATGAGAAGAAGAAGAGATAGACCCATCAATAAGTATACCGAAATGATCAGAGTGACGAGATGAGTTGATTTAGCCATGTCCGTCTGTCCGTCTGTATGTCTGTCCGTCTGTCTGTCTGTCTGTATGTCTGTCTGTCTGTTTGAAAGAAAACTAGTCCCTTAGTTTTTGAGATATTTGGCTCAAATTTGGTATGCGGCCACCATTTTCCAATATAGGAATCATTTGTCGGTACCAGCAAGATCGGACCGATATTACATATAGCCCCCATACAATCGATTGTTCCGATAAACGGATTTTAGTAGATAACTCCTGTAATTATGTAGGTTGGAACGTGAAATTTTGGAAGTATCGCTATTTTTATATGCGAAATATCGATGTTGAAAATCATTGAGATGGGATAAATATTTCACATAGCTCCCATACAATCGGTTGTTCCGATAAACAGATTTTGGGAGATAACTCATGTAATTATATCGGAATGTCGATGTTAAAAATCAATGAGATTGGACGACCAATATAACACATCGCCCCCATATAATCGATAGTTCCGATAATTTCGGTACGAGCTAAAGTTAAATTCACACAGGTTGCACTGGGTTCAAACAATGTAAATCGTGACGCTTATTCATGAAAGGTATTTAGCCTTCGGCACATCCGAAGACAGCTTTCCTTACTTGTTTCATTTGTGTTAGAAATTCTTCGTCCGTGTAAACGATGACTTTAG
>CAXKVI010000061.1:59755-87255 GCA_964058755.1 Campiglossa producta | reverse complement strand
ATAGCATTTTTTATTATAAATACTTACTTCAGTACTAATACAATATTTTTTTTTAATTTTAGGCTTCAAAAAACATTTCGAAACAAGTGGAGAAGCATCTTTATTCCCAAAACGATTACAATTTTGCTCAACGAAAATTTTAAAAAATATAGAAATTAAACTTTTAAAAATTTTCGTTGTGCCAGAACCATTAATATGTAGCAAAATTTTACTGTGGAAATTTTAAAAGAGGAATTGAAGGAATATTAACCTAAAACCTATATCATTTGAAAGAGTATCATGAGACGATAACTTGCAAAAATATATTTATGTCAAAAACTAAAATTTCAAATTTTGCGATAGCAATAAACTTTCAAATACGATTTCTCAAAATTTTAATTTTGGCACATTCATGCTTCTTTCAAGCTAGCGACGATGATGAGGCATAATTTAGTTTTGTTGCAAGCGTTACTCTACAACTGAGGAAGCACCTATCTGAATTTTACTTGGAAGACTATTTAAAACATCTTAACTCATATACAAAACAAGTAAGGAAGTCTAAGTTCGGGTGAAACCGAACATTACATACCCAGCTGTGCACATAAAGTGGGCGTGATCGTTCACCGATTTTTCTTATTTTCTGTGGTAGTACTCTACATAAACATAACATGCCTGGTACCTAGTTTCGTAAATCTATCTCACACCGTTCTGAAGTTGTTAGCAGTCGAATTTAAAAATTGCTTGACTCATAAGTGGGCGGTGCCACGCCCACTTTCCAAAATTTTGAAAAAATTATGTAAAGAATATGAAAGTTGATGTATGTACCAAATTATATTATTATAGCGAAATCAGTTAATTAGATATGGACTTTTCAATATTTCCACCTCCTTTCAATATAACTTTTATGAAAAAGTAGGCGTGGTCGCGAAGCGATTTCGTTTATTTTCTATAGCTGAATTTACCACAACAATAGTATTTCCTCTACGAAATTTCGTTATACTAGCATAAACTGTTCTGAAGTTATTAAGAGTCAAAATTTTAAAATTTCTTCAAAGATACGTGGGCGGTACCACGCCCCCTTTTCAAAAATTTTTATAAAATCGGCCTTAGAACATCTAAATCAATACATATTGCAAATTTTATCATTGTAGCTGCTTCTAATATTGAATTAACCCATTTTATACGTTTTTCGAAATTTTCGATATCGAAAAAGGGGCGTGGTTATGGTCCGATTTTACCCATTTTCAATAGCAATCTATTCTGAACCCAAATAAGTACGCATGCCAAATTTGGTGAAGATATCTCATTATTTGCTCAAGTTATCGTGTTAACGGACAGACGGACGGACGGACGGACGGACGGACATGGCTCAATCAAATTTTTTTTCGATCCTGATCATATTGATATATGGAAGTCTATATCTATCTCGATTCCTTTATACCTGTACAACCAACCGTTATCCTAACAAAGTTATAATACCCTGTGTACAAGTACAGCTGGGTATAAATATTACCTAGATTAAAACGACTTATCTTGTAGACATGTATCGCATGTCTAATATTGTATGATATTTGGTTTTTTTTTCGTAAAAACTTAACTGGAACTAAGCGAGGATCTAAAATAGGTTCCCAAAATTACCCCAAAAATACCCTAAAACTTTCCCAAACTTATCTCAAAATTAATGTAAAATTACCTACAAAATGATCCCGAAATAGCCCCAAAATTACCCAAGAATAATCCCAAAATGACTCTAAGACTATCCCAAAAAGATCCCACAATTACCTCAAACTTATCCCAAAATGATCCCAAAATTATCCCAAAATAGCCTAAAAATTATCCCAAAAATAGTGCAAAGTTTCCCTAAAATTGTCAAAAATTACCCGAAAACGATTCAAAAATTACCCTAAAATTACCCCCAGAATGATTCCAAAATAACCTCAAAATGATCTTACAGCTACCCCAAAAATTAGTCCAAAATTACCTAACAATGATCCCAAAATTACCGCAAACTTATCCCTTAAACTCAAACTTAAGATGATCTTAAAATTACGCCAAAATGATCCCAAAAATGTCCCAAAATTATACCAAAATAACCCGAAAATTATCACGAAATAGCCCCAAAATTATTATCCCAAAACTAGTGCAAAATTACCCTAAAATTTTCAAAAATGACCTCAAAATTAGCCCAAATTATCCCAAAATGATGCCAAAACTACCCTAAAACTACGCCAAAATTATCTCAAAATTACTCTAAATTCAAAAAAATTATCAAAAATTACCTCAAAGCTATCCTAAAATTACGCCAAAATTATCGCAAAATTGCCCCAATATAATCCCAAAATTTCCCCAAAAATACCCCAAAATGATACCATAATTACCCCCAAAAAGATCCCAAAAAAACGCCAAATTGATTCCGAAATGATCCCAAATTGATCTCAAAATGATCCCAAAATTACCCCAAGTTGATCCCAAAATTACCCCAAATTCATCCCAAAGTGATCCCAAAATGATCTCAAAATTATCCCAAAATTTCCCAAAAAAGATCCCAAAAGTACCCCAAATTTTCCATAAATTACCTCAAAATGATCCTAAAGTTACCACAAATTCTTGAATGATGAATAACTAGTAATTTTATTCAAGATCCACTTGAATGAAAAGAACACGTTTTTCATAAATTTGATTTTTACAAAACAAAATAGCAGGTCAGGCATCACTGAAATTTTTTTTTTGTTTTTGAATAATGAAAAAAATTAATTTATGAAGTTTACTTCTCAGGCGGCGATATTAAGTTTTGATTGTGAGTTAAATTTGAGAAAATGGCTGGTGATGCAACGGAAATTATGCAACGAAAATGCCCCCTGCGGGTTAGGGGTTTAGAATATGCCCGAGGTAGGCATACCGGTCGTAAAACGCGACTAATATGCACATAGGTAATTGACGTGCTACTCGATGGTTGATCTACGGATATGATGCCTCTCATCTCTCATTACCCATCTTCTCCTTCCTCATGGATGGAGGGATGCCATGACCTAGAAGGTTCCACTGGTCATACCAAATCGCTACCACGACAGTCGGGCAGTACCGCAAGGGAGTACCGCAGCGTACCGGGGTCATATCCGGCCAAGGACTGTCAACTTCGGCATCACTCCCCAAAACCTTCGGGGAGTGTTTTGTTGTTAACAACAACAACAACAACATGCAACGAAAATAGAAATTGTAGCCGACTTTCAGGCGTATGTTGCAGACTTTCAGGCGTAGGCGATTTTCACCACGATGTTTAGCTGTGCAAATCGAATAGAAGGTGAAATTGTAGGATCTAGCTAACATTGCATAAATTGTAATAGTTAGGGCGAGCAGAACTCATGACTCATGAGTGTTGCCACTTATGGTGGTTTACAGGGTTGCCACCTATCCCAGTTTTATTTAAGAGCTATATATGCCTATTTGGGGATCAAGTGAAAGGTATTTTCGGCCGTATACCAATTTCTTGAAGGGTTGCCTTTTAGGATTGCCACCTAACCGCAATTTATTAATTTTTTCCTATATCTCGGAAACTGCTGGGCCGATTTCGATAAAATAAGGCATATAGACGATTTGATTCATTCTAAGATTATATTGCATTGTATTGTATTGTATATTGCTGTTGTCACTTAGGGCGGTTTAAAGGATTGCCACCCATCCTAATTTTTTTTTATATATAGAGCTAGATATGCCAATATGGGTATCAAATGAAAGGTATTTTCGACCGTATTCCAAATATGATAATTTTACGCAGGGCTGGCACTTAGGGTTGCCACCTAACCGAAATTTACAACCCCTTTTACAACTCTCTTCCCTATCTTTCCTCGCCTTCACACAATCTCCCTCCCTTTTTCTCTTCATTGCCTTCTTTACGTCCACCATGCCCCTCTTCATCTATATCCCCCTGTTAATTTAGGCATAATTCTACCCACGTACCGAATTTGAAGGAAAACGCACCATGTATTAGATATTTTCGAATTGAATTGTTCTCTCGTCCACTTCCCGAAAGTAAGACAATGTTAATCTTAAGAAGTAAACTTCTTTCACGTGTACTGGCTGCACGGGTTTTTTTATTTTTTCGTCACTCGTCACTCAAAAATAAAATAATTCCCAGGGATGGATGAAACTTTGATAAGTTGAGTCGGAGAACACAATGCTGGTAAGTACTCAACTTCGTCCTTGCATGTCTTATGCTTTTAATACATACATGATGCCAAAGATATTAAGAAAATTCAATATGCAAACATTAAAAGTATGAACCGTCAATTTGCGGTTATGAGTACGGAAGCTCACAAAGAAAACTAATTTTGTAGAGTTGAGCAAGCATGAATTGTTAGGCGATCAACACAAAAAATTATACATAAGACAAGACCACCACCAGTAGCGCTAGCACACACACATACACTCACGTACACTCCCACACACTCTTAAGCAACAACAAGTTAAACGAAAAACAAGCCACAACAAACAATGACTAATCGCGGCTTTTGCAAAAGTTTAACGCCAGACACGCGATTATAAATTCTGCATGTGTTTATGGAAAATAAAATTATACTCCAGTGTGCTGCATGTGTTATGAACGAGAGTGTGTGGCTGTGTGTTTGTTTATTTGTAAAGCATTGCGTGTTTGCATAACAATTTGCGCGAGTGGTTTGCTTGTTCGTTTATACGACTGCGCTTTTATTTGCTTAACATTACAAGTTGTCACAGCAAGCGAGCGAAGTGCATTCATTCAACAAATACACATACAAGCGCACCACATAGGCGAACACTCACACACATACTCAATAAGTGAAGTTGCTGTGAGTAGCTTGCACCCATCCTGCAGGAGGCCAAAGCATTTCAAAATGTTTCTGAATGCAGAGTGTCAGCAGTGAGTACTTGACAAACGCAAACTCTCACACAAAACTGCATACAAAAATACAAATACAAAGCGAACAATGAGACGTACAAACAAATGTCCAATTACAACTGCAACAGAGCTTCAATGTTATCCTTGCTTTTGCGCCGTGCCAGAGCGAGAAAATGTTTTTACAAATTTTCATATTTTGTTTTACACTCGAATTATTCCCGACGCCCTAAAAGTATGCTACACATGCAGCTTAAAATTAGTAGGAAAAGCAAAAAAGTACGTGAGCATCCGGAAATAACACGAAAATGGCTGGAAATTTGTCACATAAACGCAAATATCTTATGTGCAGCATACAATGAAGTGAACATAATGGGAGCACTTTGCTGTCGGAAAGTGAGAAATTTAGAAAAAGAAAACGTTAGATCGGCAGCCGGAAGTGCAATGAGTAGAGTTCCCCTTATATCGAGCTCTAACAGAAATTTTAGTGTAAACAGCCAAAAATATTATTCACACAGTTGAAAATTTCATGGACTATTAGACCGTTCAAATTACCATTAACAAAATTATATAAAATTATTTATTTTGGTTTATTGTTTTTCATTTGATAGTATTTTTTTATTAATTTTTATATTACTTATTTTTATTTATTTAATTTTATATTATTTTTTCTTTTATTTTTTTATTTAGATTTTTGTATACACTTTTTCTAGTTTTGTTTTTTTATTTTTATTCTAAGAAAATTAAATTAATTTACTATTTGCTTCCCTTTATTTTATTTCGTTTTTTTTTTTAATTTAATTTTTTTAATATTTTTTTATATTATTTTTATTTTTTATGTTATTGCATTTTATTATTATATTCTATTTTAGTGTGGGACCGGTCTAGCAACAACGACGATATAGCAAGACGATATGGCAACCATGATAAGATGACAAAGCAAGAAGAAAAGAGAGTCATGAGAAGGAGTTCAAGAAAAGACGTGAAGACGAAAAGACGTGTGTGCGACGAAATTCAAATCACATTTTCAATTTAATTCATTTTTAAATTCAATTCAATATCTTTATATTTAACTTCAACATTGATCGTCAATAAATGTTAACTTTTATACTAAATAATTTGTGGAGCAGACTCACAAGTGTTGGATTACAGCATCCAGATCACTACCTTAGTTTATTTTACTTTTCAATTTATTCTAATTTTCTTTATTTTACTTTGTTTTATTTTTTTTAATTTTTATTAATATTATTTTGTTTTATTTTATTTTATTTTATTTTATTTTATTTTATTTTATTTTATTTTATTTTATTTTATTTTATTTTATTTTATTTTATTTTATTTTATTTTATTTTATTTTATTTTATTTTATTTTATTTTATTTTATTTTATTTTATTTTATTTTATTTTATTTTATTTTATTTTATTTTATTTTATTTTATTTTATTTTATTTTATTTTATTTTATTTTATTTTATTTTATTTTATTTTATTTTATTTTATTTTATTTTATTTTATTTTATTTTATTTTATTTTATTTTATTTTATTTTATTTTATTTTATTTTATTTTATTTTATTTTATTTTATTTTATTTTATTTTATTTTATTTTATTTTATTTTATTTTATTTTATTTTATTTTATTTTATTTTATTTTATTTTATTTTATTTTATTTTATTTTATTTTATTTTATTTTATTTTATTTTATTTTATTTTATTTTATTTTATTTTATTTTATTTTATTTTATTTTATTTTATTTTATTTTATTTTATTTTATTTTATTTTATTTTATTTTATTTTATTTTATTTTATTTTATTTTATTTTATTTTATTTTATTTTATTTTATTTTATTTTATTTTATTTTATTTTATTTTATTTTATTTTATTTTATTTTATTTTATTTTATTTTATTTTATTTTATTTTATTTTATTTTATTTTATTTTATTTTATTTTATTTTATTTTATTTTATTTTATTTTATTTTATTTTATTTTATTTTATTTTATTTTATTTTATTTTATTTTATTTTATTTTATTTTATTTTATTTTATTTTATTTTATTTTATTTTATTTTATTTTATTTTATTTTATTTTATTTTATTTTATTTTATTTTATTTTATTTTATTTTATTTTATTTTATTTTATTTTATTTTATTTTATTTTATTTTATTTTATTTTATTTTATTTTATTTTATTTTATTTTATTTTATTTTATTTTATTTTATTTTATTTTATTTTATTTTATTTTATTTTATTTTATTTTATTTTATTTTATTTTATTTTATTTTATTTTATTTTATTTTATTTTATTTTATTTTATTTTATTTTATTTTATTTTATTTTATTTTATTTTATTTTATTTTATTTTATTTTATTTTATTTTATTTTATTTTATTTTATTTTATTTTATTTTATTTTATTTTATTTTATTTTATTTTATTTTATTTTATTTTATTTTATTTTATTTTATTTTATTTTATTTTATTTTATTTTATTTTATTTTATTTTATTTTATTTTATTTTATTTTATTTTATTTTATTTTATTTTATTTTATTTTATTTTATTTTATTTTATTTTATTTTATTTTATTTTATTTTATTTTATTTTATTTTATTTTATTTTATTTTATTTTATTTTATTTTATTTTATTTTATTTTATTTTATTTTATTTTATTTTATTTTATTTTATTTTATTTTATTTTATTTTATTTTATTTTATTTTATTTTATTTTATTTTATTTTATTTTATTTTATTTTATTTTATTTTATTTTATTTTATTTTATTTTATTTTATTTTATTTTATTTTATTTTATTTTATTTTATTTTATTTTATTTTATTTTATTTTATTTTATTTTATTTTATTTTATTTTATTTTATTTTATTTTATTTTATTTTATTTTATTTTATTTTATTTTATTTTCTGCTTTTCACTGTCTTCGACCTTAAGTGATCAAGTCGTTATTAATTTTCTAAAGCTCAGAATTAATTTTCTATGGGTTTATTGTTACTAATAAAAATAAAGCCGTAGAAATTCGCCAAAATTTTAAAACCTTTTACTGAGAAGAAAAGCGAAATATTTTGATTAAATTCTGCTATTGTTCAAACAAAGTCAAAAACACAATCCTCTCATTATTTTCCAAGTATTTATGTATGAGTGTAAGTAACCAAAAAGCACAGCGCCAATTAATAGAACAATGCATAAATGTTAAGAGAAGTTTTAACAATGCAGAAATTTATTTGTGACAGACGCGCCCCCCACATATGAACATAAGTGGCTGCCTTTTTGTCGCTAATATTTTTTGTTTCGCCTGCTTAAGCTCAATGCAAATAATTTGTGATTCCTTTTGATTTTGTTTGTTTTTGTGTGAAAAGTTTTTGAAAAAGAATTTCACTGCACCGCAAATTTCTAACAAATAATAATTCAGACTTAGCATGCAAAGAAGTAAAGCTAACAAAAGCTAACATGAATGTGCATACTGCCACTAACAGCCACACACACGCACATATACTACATTCATACAATGAAATAACATGTTATAAATATATTTGCATTTATGTGGAAAAGTTTTTTTTTGTTGTGCTCGTGCTGGAATGTTTGTTTCTCCATTTGTCGTGCACAGCTGCCACCAAAGCTCAAAACAGCGCACAAACTTGGTGCCATTGTTTGTTTGACAAAATTTATTGCATACATTTGGGCGTCGCATGCATGTAGTATGAGAAGGCGTTCAAATAAATGCGCTCTAAGGAAAGTGGCGTCTTTGGTTTGTGTGAAAAGAGGCTTTGCAATAATTTTATGTAAATGCATTGCATAAAGCCCATTAATGATAGCACCAACAATAGTTTTTAGTTTTATATGAAAGCCTAAAATGTAATTTTGTAATAATTAATACATCGAATGCAGATATTTAAATTTTCACTCTATTTTTCTTTCTAAATTTGATCTTTTATATTTACTTTATTTTTGTATATCATTTTATTTAATTTTTTATTTTTTTATATAAATTTATTTCATTTTACATCATTTTACATCATTTTACATTATTTAACTTTATATTAGTTCAATTCAGTTCAGTTAGTTTTAATTTTAATTTACTATTAATTTTAATTTTAATTTTAATTTTAATTTTAATTTTAATTTTAATTTTAATTTTAATTTTAATTTTAATTTTAATTTTAATTTTAATTTTAATTTTAATTTTAATTTTAATTTTAATTTTAATTTTAATTTTAATTTTAATTTTAATTTTAATTTTAATTTTAATTTTAATTTTAATTTTAATTTTAATTTTAATTTTAATTTTAATTTTAATTTTAATTTTAATTTTAATTTTAATTTTAATTTTAATTTTAATTTTAATTTTAATTTTAATTTTAATTTTAATTTTAATTTTAATTTTAATTTTAATTTTAATTTTAATTTTAATTTTAATTTTAATTTTAATTTTAATTTTAATTTTAATTTTAATTTTAATTTTAATTTTAAATTTTAATTTTAATTTTAATTTTAATTTTAATTTTAGTTTTAATTTTAATTTTAATTTTAATTTTAATTTTAATTTTAATTTTAATTTTTAATTTTAATTTTAATTTTAATTTTAATTTTAATTTTAATTTTAATTTTAATTTTAATTTTAATTTTAATTTTAATTTTAATTTTAATTTTAATTTTAATTTTAATTTTAATTTTAATTTTAATTTTAATTTTAATTTTAATTTTAATTTTAATTTTAATTTTAATTTTAATTTTAATTTTAATTTTAATTTTATTTATTTTATTTTATTTAGAAGACCGCCTCAATTATGAAACGCCAAAATTTTACCACAATCGCGTAAGGCCCATAAAGCTGATAAATAAAATTTATAAAGCTTTGTTGAAAAGCTCATTTGTATTACCACAAAGTAGGAAAATGTTAAAATCGTTTTTAAATATATCCGTCGAGCATTTGCAATATTGATGTTAAAGAGAAGCCGTTAAAGAGCTTAATTGATAATTTAATAATCTTTGTAACCATATCAAGACCCTGCAGCGAAAGCAACTAGTTGAAAACTACTTTACACTAGTTTGTACACAAGGACCAACTAGTAAGTCTCTTGTATTTTTTTCATATAAGAAATTGTTTTTTTTTTTTTCTTTACGTGTTGATGTCTTACGAGATGTCAGTTGTCACATTTTGACCAGAACATACCAGTCATGATATACTAGAATCATACTGGCCGTAAAATACCAGTTACATATATGTATATTCGAGTGATTTGCTGGCGCTTTCTTAATCGTGTGTAAATACTCAATCGACAAACAAATGCGCAACAACTCAAAGGCGAGCACTTGCTCAGACATGAATTAAGGTAGGTGGCTTGTCATATATGACTGGTCTATAAGTCATATACCATGAAGCATATTTGGCTTATAAGAGTATTTTAGGAAAACGATATCCAAAGAAAGAAATGAAATAAAGGACAGGGAAGAAACACAAAAAAATATAATTCAATAAAATTTGGGGTTGAAGTTCAACCACCTCGCAAAATACTCATGTTTACACAACAAACTTAGCGAGTACTGACAAATCACGCCTTTTATTCTAAATACAAAAATTTTCATAATTTTCAACTCTTTGTGATTAATAACTTTTCAACACGTGCAAGTAAATACACAGTCACATACATATGCCTTTAATTTTATTTAATAACAGCACTACTCTTTACAAAACTTTGCGTGAGTAGGTGTGATGCGGTTATGTCAGTGGCAACATTTTGCGGTTTTTTAATTACTTTCTTCAATGTTTTGCGTTTAATTTTTGCTCATGATTGTCATTTTTAATCAAATATTTATTATGATCTTTTACAAGAGCGTGCAATTGCTGGCGTATGCCGATGATATTGATATCATTGGCCTTAACAACCGCGCCGTAAGCGCTGCCTTCTCTGGACTGGATAAGGAAGCGAAAAAAGTGGGTCTTGCCGTGAACGAGGACAAGACGAAGTATTTGCTGTCATCAAAGAAAGAATTGGCGCACCTGCGCCTTGGCAGCCATGTCACTGTTGATAGTTACAAATTTGAAACTGTGAGAGACTTCGTCTATTTGGGAACCAGTATTAACACCGAAAATAATATCAGTCTAGAAATCCAGCGGAGAACCACTCTTGCCAACAAGTGCTACTTTGGACTGAGTAGGCAATTGAGAAGTAAAGTCCTCTCTCGAAGAACAAAGATCACGCTCTATAAGTCTCTCATCATACCTGTCCTGATGTATGGCTCAGATTCATGGACAATGTCAAGAGAAGATGAGATGGCCCTTGGAGTATTTGAGAGAAAAGTTCTCCGGAAGATTTATGGTCCTTCCCGTGATGCCAACGGCGAGTATCGAAGGAAATTTAACGATGAGCTGTACGAGCTCTACGCAGATCTGACCATAGTCCAGCGAAGGAAGGGGGAGGCCTCGACTGAGATGGAAACAACAGGTGGAGGATGACTTGAACTCCCTTGGGGTTTCCAATTGGCGTCGGTTATCGCTAAAAAGGAATGACTGGCGTGCTTTGATACGAAACGGCCAAAATCGCTTAGGCGGTTAAGCGCCAATAAATGAATGATGATTTATTATGATAGTAGGTGAAAAGCATAAAATAAAATTAAAATAAAAGTAAAATATAAAAAAATTTATTTAAAATAAAAAATAAAAGAAATACCATAAAAGAAAACAAAAAAAAATAATATAAAATATAATTAAAAAAAAAAAAGTAAAATATAATATATTAAAATTAGCCCAGTTTTCCATATTGACCCACTAATTTTTAAAATAATCAATATTGACCACCAAACAATGAGTGCTACTGAAATTTAAGCAACTGCACAAAATATAAAGCTCCGAATCTATAATCGCGAAATACTCTAAATGTCACTTGGGTACATTAAAACTAATTGATTTGAGCTGCTTTTATGCCGACATTCACAATACACGCAAATGTGCAATTAATGAGCAGGTTTTAAACGCAGAGACTAAAAAAGCAGTGGCGTGAAAAGAAAAAGTACCATAACTAAAAAAGTCATTGTTTAAAAATTAAGTGTGACTAGAATTCGCTCAGTGGTTGAAATTTAAACTTTATTTTAATTTCCTTTAGTTTGTTTATTAAATTATTAGTTCTTTAATTTTATTTCTTTTCTCTTATTTTATTTTATTTTTTTGTTTTATTTTATTTTTTTTTTAATTTTATTTTATTTTATTTTATTTTATTTTATTTTATTTTATTTTATTTTATTTTATTTTATTTTATTTTATTTTATTTTATTTTATTTTATTTTATTTTATTTTATTTTATTTTATTTTATTTTATTTTATTTTATTTTATTTTATTTTATTTTATTTTATTTTATTTTATTTTATTTTATTTTATTTTATTTTATTTTATTTTATTTTATTTTATTTTATTTTATTTTATTTTATTTTATTTTATTTTATTTTATTTTATTTTATTTTATTTTATTTTATTTTATTTTATTTTATTTTATTTTATTTTATTTTATTTTATTTTATTTTATTTTATTTTATTTTATTTTATTTTATTTTATTTTATTTTATTTTCTTTTATTTTCTTTTATTTTATTTTATTTTATTTTATTTTATTTTATTTTATTTTATTTTATTTTATTTTATTTTATTTTATTTTATTTTATTTTATTTTATTTTATTTTATTTTATTGTATTTTATTTTATTTTATTTTATTTTATTTTATTTTTTTTTTATTTTATTTTTTTTTTGTTTTATTTTGTTTTATTATATTTTATTTTATTTTATTTTATTTTATTTTATTTTATTTTATTTTATTTTATTTTATTTTATTTTATTTTATTTTATTTTATTTTATTTTATTTTATTTTATTTTATTTTATTTTATTTTATTTTATTTTATTTTATTTTATTTTATTTTATTTTATTTTATTTTATTTTATTTTATTTTATTTTATTTTATTTTATTTTATTTTATTTTATTTTATTTTATTTTATTTTATTTTATTTTATTTTATTTTATTTTATTTTATTTTATTTTATTTTATTTTATTTTATTTTATTTTATTTTATTTTATTTTATTTTATTTTATTTTATTTTATTTTATTTTATTTTATTTTATTTTATTTTATTTTATTTTATTTTATTTTATTTTATTTTATTTTATTTTATTTTATTTTATTTTATTTTATTTTATTTTATTTTATTTTATTTTATTTTATTTTATTTTATTTTATTTTATTTTATTTTATTTTATTTTATTTTATTTTATTTTATTTTATTTTATTTTATTTTATTTTATTTTATTTTATTTTATTTTATTTTATTTTATTTTATTTTATTTTATTTTATTTTATTTTATTTTATTTTATTTTATTTTATTTTATTTTATTTTATTTTATTTTATTTTATTTTATTTTATTTTATTTTATTTTATTTTATTTTATTTTATTTTATTTTATTTTATTTTATTTTATTTTATTTTATTTTATTTTATTTTATTTTATTTTATTTTATTTTATTTTATTTTATTTTATTTTATTTTATTTTATTTTATTTTATTTTATTTTATTTTATTTTATTTTATTTTATTTTATTTTATTTTATTTTATTTTATTTTATTTTATTTTATTTTATTTTATTTTATTTTATTTTATTTTATTTTATTTTATTTTATTTTATTTTATTTTATTTTATTTTATTTTATTTTATTTTATTTTATTTTATTTTATTTTATTTTATTTTATTTTATTTTATTTTATTTTATTTTATTTTATTTTATTTTATTTTATTTTATATTATTTTGTTTTATTTTATTAAGCTGACTGACAACATACATACCTCGATAAAGAGCAAAACTACCCCTGCCCCTCATTAGGTTAAGTAAATTTCGGTCTATCAAGTCGAAGGAGCGGTTGAAACACTTTCTATTGTGAGCACTCCTGCTGGCTGCTTCTTCAGCCACCAATTCTCTAATAAATTAGGTGCAACATAAGAAGTTAAATTATTGCTAGAGGATATTTAGAAAGTAAACACACACTCGCAATATAAATAAGTAAGTATCTACTTAAGAGGGAGAGAAAAATTATAACAACTATTCCTCATGAAAGGTACACGGAATAATTTATAAAGCATATGTTTTTCTGCGTGATTACCTGCTTATCTACCTTACCCCCAAAGAAAAAGTTGTAAGCAATTTATAAAGATAGTATATTCCAAGGACTCAATTTGCAAACTAAATACCAGAGATCCCTTTCTTAAGCACCCTGATGTTTTATTCGAATTTTTTTAGTGGCTAAAAATTGCTTACCCGTTTGGGATTCGGCTCAATCATATACATACATGCACACTCGAAACTCAAGCTGACAATCCAACTTTATCCATTATGTGAAATTTAAGTTAATTTTGTATGTATTTGAGTGTTGCTTAATTGCATAGTCATGAATTATTACCCATGTGGATTAATTAATCTTTGTTTCATATGGATAGAATATGCGTTGTTGTATAGTAAGTAGCTGTGGTTATGGTACAACACCAACAACATGGTTGTTTTTGTTTTTTTGTTGTTGCTGGCGGTGTAATAATATCGCCCCGATGGCGGCTGATTTTTAGACTTAATGGTTCGACGCTTTGATATGAAAGCGATAAAGGTGCATTGTATGTAGAATTTATGCTTTTAAGTGTGTGTGTGAGTGTGTGTGTGTGTTGTTTATGGGAGTCGTGTGGCATGGTGAGCGCTTTGGTAGAAGCGTTAAGTGTATTGTGGTGTTGTGTGCAAATGAGTGGTTTCCGTTCACCTGCTGGCATTTGAGTTTTTCGAAAGCATTTTGGTTTGTTGGATACATAATACTTGGAACACTACAAATAAAACTTTAAAAATCACGATCGATGCACAAAACAAATCTATGAACAATATGCCGTCAGGTGGCAACCCTGCCTGAAAATATTTTCGTTGGTATAGGGCCGAAAATATCTCTCATTCGATGGCAATATTAAATACAAAATCGAGAAAAGTGGCAACCCTGTTAACCGCCCGAAGTGGCAACACCCAAGTGAAAAGTCTTAGAATCAAGCAAAATATCTCTAAGCAAACTTCATCAAAATCCTTTAAGCGATTCCCGAGATAGTAATGGGGTATACCAATGTAGAAATATGTATAAAAAAAAGAAAAGCTCGATAAAAGTTATAAGAAAAAAATGTAGAAACAATTTTTTTGACTTAACACGACAAATAATTTTTGTATCGTATCCATTTGGGCATATCCCAAACTACAAAAAAGAAAATCAAATGTATGGCAACCCTGTAAAAACATGCTCAGTGGCAACACTGACAGACTCGTCGACATTGGTTTAGTTCACCTAAAAATTATTCGTTTGATAACAAAATTGTCGTATCTTGTTTCATTAAAACAAAAAAACTAGCACAGAGCTGGCAGCCTGGTTAAAAGCACCCTCAGTGGCAACACTCACGTAACTATTCCTAAAATATAGTAGTTTAAATACACCTAGAAGCAATTAGATGTGTTGAGTTAAGAATTTTTGTTTGAGCCCCATTTTTGCATATCTTAATAAATTAAAAAAAAAAAATTAAATAGATGGCAACCTTCTAAAAACATTCTCAGTGGCAACACTCACAGATTTATCGACGTAAAAATAGTTTTGTTGAAATAAAGCATGAAATACCTTTCGTTTGTTATAAAAACTGGCATATTTTACTAATTTAAAAATTGCAAAAAAAATATCAAATAAGTGGCAACCTCCTAAAATATCAATAGTGTCAATACCTCAGTTAAAAGTCCTAAAATGTAGAAAGTATCAAAAACCAAGAGTGGTGGACATATCAGAAGACTATCTGCTAATATGAACATCGTTTCACCTTAAATTAAACTTCCTTACTAGGTTTACCACATTGCTGTTCCCATAAAAACATCAGTTCTTTGTGTCCTAAAATTGATCTGTCCCCAAAAGCAATGCAAACCAAAATGTAGGCTCAATGCCAAAAATTCGACTCCACAATAGCCCAACCACAACCTGCCATGTCATTTCAATAGCAACCAATTTTTTGGTCAAACGTTGACACCTGTCGTCAAGTCGAGGAATTTCCTACAAACAAAAGCTTGCCCTAACTTTCAAAAATCACGAACAGAGACCAGGACAGCTGTTTTGTCGTTTGGTCCTTTGTTTACGAGCAATTGTGTTAGCACCTGCCAGAAATGTCGTTGCGGCTAACAATAATATGCCTAGACAAAAGGCAACAGCAATCAAGACAAGAACAATAGCTTTCGCGATACTAAATTTTACATAGACACGAAAGGCAGTGGAAGTAGAGTGAACAAAAAATTTTAACAAAGCAAAGCACTGATAACTTTGTCGCGTGCCAAAGTAGCTTAGCCAGCCAGCATTAGCTGTGGGTTGTCAGCGTGGGTTTATTAGTAGTGTTTTTGAAGTGCTTGATAACTTTTGTGCTCATTTTGTAATGTTGTTGTAAAATATTAGTAAGCGAGGTTGTTAAATAACGTTTATTCAAAGCTGGCGAGGTAGGTGATATTAATTTATTTTCAATTACCAATTTTTGTTTTAATTGACAAAGCTAAAGCATGCCTTTAATGGTTTATACTAGTTGATGTAAACTTTTTTTGCTCCAAAGCGGAAGAACTGTAGTCATAGCTAAACCAAGAAATCTGTATCCTAGCAACAGCAGGGATGGGCATAACCCCAAAATTATCCCAAAATGACTCCAAAATGATCCCGAAATAATCCCAAAATGAGCCCAAAATGAGCCCAAAATTATCCTAAAATGACCCGAAAATAAATCCAAAATTACCCCACAATAATCACAAAATGACCCCAAAAAGATATCAAAATTACCCCAAAATGATCCCGAAATGGTCCCGAAGTGATCCCGAAATTAACACAAAATAATCCCAAAATTACCCCAAAATGATCCGGAAATGGTCCCGAAGTGATCCCAAAATGAACACAAATTAGTTCCAAAACTACCCCAAAATGATCCCAAAAATAACACCAAAATGACTCCAAAACGTTACTGAAAAGATTCCAAAATGACTCCAAAATGATCGCAAAATGATTTTAAAATGACCCCAAAATAATTCCAAAATTACCCCACAATTATCCCAAAATGACCCTAAAAATGATCCCAAAATAATACCGAAATGACCACAAAATAATCCCAAAATGAACCGAAAATGATCCTTAGATGACCCCAAAATGAATCGAAATGGTCCCGAAGTGGTCCCAAAATGACTACAACAAAATCCCAAAATGACCCGAAAATTATCCCGAAATTACCACAAAATAATTCCAAAATTACCCCAAATTATCCCAAAATTACCCAAAAATAACCCCAAAATGACTCCAAAATGATCCTGAAAAGATTCCAAAATGACCCCAAAATGATCCGAAAATGACCCCAAAATGATCCCGAAATGTTAACGAAGTGATCCCGAACTGACCACAAAACAATCCCAAAATTACGCCAAAATGATCCGAAAATTACCCCAAAATGATCCCACAATGACTACAAAACTTTACTGGAAAGATTCCAAAATGACCCCAAAATGATCCCGAAATGAGCCCAAAATGATCTTAAAATGACCACAAAATTATGACCCCAAAATTATACCGAAATGGTCCCGAAGTGATCCCGAAATGACCACAAAATAATCCCAAAATCACCCGAAAATGATCCTAAGATGATCCCAAAATGAACCGTTATGGTCCCGAAGTAGTCTCAAAATGATCACAACATAATCCCAAAATGGCCCGAAAACGATCCCGAAATGGTCCTGAAGTGATTCCCAAATTACCCCAAAACGATCCCGAAATGGCCCGAAGTGATCCCAAAATGACCACAACATAATCCCAAAATAACCCGAAAATGATCCCACGATGTCACCAAAATGATCCCAAAAATGGTTTAGAAGTGATCCCGAAATGACCACAAAACTATCCCAAAATGAAAATGATCCTAAGATGACCCCAAAATGATCCCAAAAATGGTCACGAAGTGATCCCGAAGTGACCAAAAAATAACCCCAAAATGACCCGCAAATGACCCTAAGATGCTCCAAAATGGCCTCAAAATGATCCCAAAACGATCCCGAAAATTGGCCGCGAAGTGATCCCAAAATGACCACAAAATAATCCCAAGATTACCCCAAAATGATACCAAAATCACCCAAAAATGAGCTCAAAATAATCCCAAATATGGTCACGAAGTGATCCCGAAAATGCAGTCCCTAAATAATACCGAAAATGCTCCCGAGTTTATGATGAATATAATGCGTAAATTCGCAAAAATTTAATCTCCTTTGATTTTTTTGAATAAGAAATAGACGGTAAATTTTGTAAATTATGTATAATTTTTTTAGTTTTTATTTAAATAACTTTTTCATCCCTGCTCCACAGAAAGAACAATAACCAAATGAACCTCTTAAGTTGTTTACTACAACAAATTTTCTTTCTCCCACTTATGCATGCACTTAATTTACGAATACCGAGATAAAATCTTCGTTATATATTGCCCTAATCAAAATTGTGCCCCTTTCCACACTTATTATTGTGTTGTATGTAATTAAGCTTTAAGGACACTTCATCACTTAAAGTGTACCTCTTAAGTGCTCATCAATATGTAGTCACAAACAATGTAATGTCCTTTACATAAACTAAGTGCTTGTGGGGCTCGCTTGGTTACTGGAAACAAGACAAAATTACAAAACTTTTTGTTTTGCTGTCGTTTCTCTCTTAAGATAAGCATGAATATTATTAGAATGTCCCAAAAAATCAAAGTTGTTTTATTTCTAAAAAACTCGATATGTTTTGAAAAGTTGTAATCTAATAAGTCTTGAAAATTTATATAAAAATATTAAAGGATGCACAGAAGATGGACGGCAGATATACTACAAATTTCTTTTATAATATAACATCATCGATGCCTCAATCCGTTTTGAAGATATCAACCATAAAACATGAATAAAATTTATCTGAACTCTTTTTACTTGAATAACTAAATGTTACACATACGACGTGTATGACCTATAAAAAGTGTACTATGATTGCAAAATTGTAAGATATACACAATTATTTTCGCTAGAAAACATATTGTAACGCAATCTACTAAAAAACTTTTGGAATTCCCATGTCCTTTTCCCGTGACGACGTTTTTTTCAATATTCTGGTAACGGATCCTGTTGTCCTTATAAAAAATCAAAGATAGAGATTTGTTAACAGGTCACTCCTTTATATATGGTCAAAATTTGTATACTTAGTATAAGCTGCTAGATAAAACTTGAACTAAAAATCGGCACCTCTTCTCGTCATCCTAGAACAATAAAACTTCGTATGTTATTTAGGCTAAAATGCACCGATATAGAACGTATGCATATCAAATTTCTTTCCAAAATTATTTACAATACATTTTTGGGACGCTCTAGTCTACAGGTAAGCAAAAGTTAATTATTTCAGCAAAAAAATTGTTCGTTTTAGGACCCTTGAAGATATAGCACCTCAAATGTTAGACATTTTTTTGCTTAAAAGAGCTCAATTTGTTGATTTTAACCTCGAAGTCGAAGTACCTTATATTTGGCTTGATTATAACGGAATACTAGAAAAAATTTAGAAACTAACTCTGCTGCATCGGAAAAGGTTTTTTTGCAATTCGGGAAGAGGCGTGCTACCTTCCATACAAAAGGGATATTTAATACATAATAATCCCGGGAAGTAGTTATACTAGAGCACTGAAATGCTGATAAAGTGTTACATAAAGTTAAGCCCTGAAGCCGGTTTTTCCATAGTCCATTATTTTGGAAGTATTTATGCCAAAACACTGAGTTTGGTAAAGAGTTAATCTCTTACACCTCCAGGAAAACTGCGGATTACGTAAAAGGGCGTATGATACCTCCCATAGAAATGGGCTTTTTCACACATAAATATCTCTGAAAGTTTTTATAAAAGGCCAGTGAGGGTCGTGGCAGCTCCAACATAAATGTAATTTTTCATGGTCGTTTTCTCTGGAAGCATTCATAGTACAGTACTCAAATTTTGTAAAGGTTATATACATATGGTTGATCACAAAAACAGTCCCGAAACGGTCCCGTAAAATTCTCGAAATAAACTAGGAAAAGTCCCAAAATGATTTAAAAAAATCCTGAAAATGGTCTCCAAATGCGCGAATAGAACCCAGAAGTAACGAAAAACTTTTTTTTTTCGTTGACAATTCTGTCGGTAGCATTTTTCAAATTTACTACTCCAACCTCTTGTGAATATTTCACACAACATATGCATTCGTGGCTGAATGTAAATGACAAGAAGAACGTTCTTACATGCATTCGCGAATCATTCCACGCCACATACGCTTACGTTTATGAAAATGAACGACAAGAAAAAGTTCTTCGTTCGAGAATGCATTTTAGAATACTTCGCGAAGGCATTCACGAATGCGAATGATGTCGAGTGCGAAAGTAAACTTTTTTTAATATTTAAATATCTTTGCGCCAAAAAAAAGTTAAATGCTATGTATTTTGTTCTTGTAAATGTAAGTGTAAGATGTTACAATCTGCAAGAGACACAAAGCTCGTGATAATGGATGTTCTTTTTGTTGGAAGTTAAGGATTTAAATTAATGAAAGGGAAAGATAAGGGATGGAAGGGAAGGGAAGGGATGGGAAAGGAAGGGAAGGGAAGGGAAAGAAAGGAAAGGAAAGGAAAGGAAAGGAAAGGAAAGGAAAGGAAAGGAAAGGAAAGGGAAGGAAAGGGAAGAAAAGGAAAGGAAAGGAAAGGACAGAAAAGGAAAGGGAAGGAAAGGAAAGGAAAGGAAAGGAAAGGAAAGGAAAGGAAAAGAAAGGAAAGGAAAGGAAAGGAAAGGAAAGGAAAGGAAAGGAAAGGAAAGGAAAGGAAAGGAAAGGAAAGGAAAGGAAAGGAAAGGAAAGGAAAGGAAAGGAAAGGAAAGGTAAGGTAAGGTAAGGAAGGAAAGGAAATTGAAGGAAATTAAAGGAAAGCAAAAAAAGGGAGAGGAATGGAAAATAGAGGAATGGAAAGGAAAGGGGAGGAAATGAAAAGTAAAGAAACGAATGGAAAAGAATGAAAATTAAATTAAAGGAATGAAAATTAAGGGTAAGAAATGGAAAGGAAAGCAGAGCAAATTAAAGGAAAGAAAATGCTAGAAAATTAAGGTAAAGAAAAGGAAAGAAAAGTTATGGAAAGGAAAGGAATGGAAAAAAAGAAAAAGAAAAGTAGAAAAGGAAAGAAAAGTAGAAGGAAAGGAGAGGGATAATTTTGGGATCATTTCGGGAGTCGTATTGGGATCATTTTGATGAAGTGCAAAGACAGAAATTAAAAAAAATTGGGTTGTTGTTTTGAAGGTAATTCGATGAATAAGCAGCAATATTTTCGCATTTGCTAGCAAGGAAATACGCCTAAAATTATTAAATTATGTGCGGATACACATGTTTACACATCAAACGTCACGAGTACTTGGTACTCACGTCTTTTTTATAGAAAATATGTCGTTTAAGTAGTTTCTATTGAGGACATTTTGTATAAAATTTGTCTTAACAACCAGATTACATAAAAATACTGCATCGAGTGAAAAATATTATTTTATCTTACATACTTATAGGTACACCAAGAAAGCTCTATACTGACTTTAATATTCTTTATCGAATCTGTAACAGAGAAAGGAAATATGTTAATATAATACATCCGCTTATATGGTTGTATACATGAGTGCATACATATGTACATAGATAGATATACATAAATCCTTGATGTGCACAGCTTTTAAAATTTATTCTCATTTGTATGTAAAGTTTCTTCACATTCGTATTTTACTATGTACATTTAAATGCATATCTATAAATTTATCCAATATATATGCAATATCCTTTTCGGTCAAATAGATAGATTGGCATCCTGTGTTGTGAATAGTACGAAGACACATATACATATATGTATATATTCATATATCCTTAGGTATTACTCTATGAATTGTTTATTTTTTCAATAAACTTGTTAAGTTCATTTTGTTTTTGTGTTACGCTTTGGCTTCTCTGTAAAAGTTAATACATTTATTTGTTTATTTAAATTTCTACAAATAGATTTCCTTGTGCATATTTTATTTTAAAATTTATGAGTTTTGCATATATATTTGTTAGCATATTTGATTACAGGTATGTATACAGGTATACAGGTATGTGCTGGCGATATTTAAGACTTTCTGAGACTATCTCAAATTAGGCAGAGTGTCATGTAACTTACTTAAAACATCAGTACCTGGGTGACCGAGCTTGCTCGGTGCTATCAATTTAGTGCTAACTTTACTTACCAACCTTGTGAGGATGTGTTACACCTAAATCTATGCCATATTTCGTGTAGCACATGGTGTCATATCATACGATGTCATATCATATTATGTCATATCATATGATGCCATTTCGTATGATGTCTAATCATATGATGTCATATGATATGATGTCATATCATATGATGCCGTATAACATGAATGTCATATCATATGATGCCATATCATATGATGTCATATCATATGATGTCATATCATATGATGTCATGTCATATGATGTCATATCATATGAATGTCATATCATATGATGTCTAGCTCCATAAATAAAAAAATGTAAATATCATATGATGTCATATCATATGATGTCATATCACATGATGTCATATCATATGATGCCATATCATATGAATGTCATATCATATGATGTCATGTCATATGATGTCATATCATATGATATAATATCATATGATGTCATATCATATGATGTCATGTCCTATGATGTCTAGGTGGCAACCCTGTAAACCGCCCCAAGTGACAACTCCAAAGTGTATAGTCTTAGAATCAATCATACTATCTATATGCCAAATTGCATCCCAATCGGTCAAGCGGTTCTCGAGATAGTAACGGACCTACAAATATACAACTTTAGCTCGTTTAAAGTTATAAGATAAGACTCGTGTCTTTTTATAAAAGGAGTAAGGAAATCGGCTTAAAACCACACTTCAGCTCTTATGAAAATTAAATGTATAACGATATATGATATAATTGGCTACACAATTAGCACAATGGAAATAATCCTACTTCCAAAGGCATAAAGGTAGCTATCTTTGAAACCAAGCTGCTTAAGTTTCATATTAAGGAAACTTAACTAAGCATATATGTGCATAAGCGTACTCTATGAATTTTATGAAAGCAGTGTTTGAACTAAATAATGTCGACATATGAACTTTTTTAGGGGCACAAAATGAAGTCCGTATTAATCTGGTGGTTGAGCATTAAAGTGTTTGACTTCCATTTAAGCTTCAAAGTATAGAACATTTCATTGTTTTTATTTTCTTCTCTGTTTCATTCCTTTGAAACTTCTTTTCTGAAGTTACTTGTAATTATCTTCATTTATTTTATCGTTCATAACTTTTTCCAAAACAAATATCTTAACAGAGTATGTATGATATATGTTAGTATCGTCAGACATTAGACGTTATGAAAAATAATGAAGTTTGTTGTTCTCCGATGATTGTAAAAAGTTACTTCAGGCCCCTGGAACAGTTGGACATAGTAAGTGATCGCCAAAAATCGGTAAAGGCTAAGTTAGTGCGTCAAAATCTACAAGGGATCGTAAACATTCACTCTCGTTCACACGCATTCACGAACATGGAAATTAAAAAAAAAAAATTCAATTCTCCTTCGTTAATAAGAACGCGACAAAAAATCCAAACCGCTCACGTTCATGAATGCATTTGCGAATCATTCACAGATGCCATCTCGAATTTATGTAAATTTGGCATATAGATAGTATGATTGATTCTAAGACTATCCACTTGGGGGTTGCCACTTGGGGGGTTTACAGGGTTGCCACCTATCTCAAATTTTTCTATAATTATGGCGTTAGATATGCCAATATGGGTATCAAATGAAAGGCATTTTCGCCGACATACCAACCAAAATATTTTCAAGTAGGGTTGCCGCCCACGTTTACCATTTTACCGTATTGTAATTGTATTGTATATTTTTGGGATCATATTTGAATTATTTTAGGATTATTCTGAGATCATTTAGGGGTCACTTTGGAATAATTTTGGGGCTATTTTGAGATCATTTTTGTTCAATTTTGAATTAATTTTGGTGTAATTTTCGGATCATTTCGAAGTCATTTTGGGATCATTTGGGGATCATTTTTGGAACATTTTGGAATAATTTTTGGGTAATTTTGGGAACTTTTTTGGGTCGTTTTGTGATTATTTTAGGATTATTTTGGGAACATTTTAGGATTATTTTGGCATCATTTTAGGGTACATTTAAGCGGGTTTTTGGGGTCATTTGGGAATCCATTTTGGATAATTTTAGGGTAAATTTGGGGTCATTTTGGGATCATTTTCAACTAATTTTTGGGTCGTTTTTGGTTCAATTTCGGATCATTTTGGGAACATTTAAGGGTCTTTTTGGAATCATTTTAGGATTATTTTGGGATTATTTTTGGGTCATTTTGGGATCATTTTTGGTAAGTAAAGTTAGCACTCGGTCACCCGGTACTCACTGTTTTTATGTTACTTAAAATGGTTTACTGACACAGAAATATTTCCAGACCTTTAAAAAAAGGCTGGTTAGGCCTCAAGTAAAACTGTTTTTTTTTTCTTAGGGCCTCATTATGTATGGCGAACGATAGCGTAGCCATCGCATTATCTATCATTTTCGTTCGCTCCATAGCTTTTTTAAATATTTTCGACATTCCTTTGACATAAAAAAACAAATATGAAAGAAAATGCGATTTTTTGAGCAGGCGAATCAGTCGTCTGAGCTATCGTTCGCCATACATAATGTGGCCCTTAGACTAGACTTAAAAACGTACACTCAGCTTTTTTTTTCTTGACACAGTCAAATGTGCATACATTAATAACTCGCGTGCACTAGCACAACTTTTTGAGTAACTCATTAAACAGCGACTGCAAAGCAAAAAAAAGATAAGCCATGCTCAGACGACTGAGAAAGTTGTGCGCGCTCTGCTTTTTTTTTTTTTTGTGAAAAACATTTATAAAAAGCGTTCATATTTTATATGAATACATGGTAATCAAGAGAAAAATTTCTGCAGCTAAAGCCTTGAATGCACTTTGAAAAACTTAGCACGTACATATTTACATATTTTAATAATTTTGTAGCATACATAAAGGCGCTAAGACTAATTACACTGCCAACATACATATTTACAGCAATGGTATGCGAATATATATTTGTATGAATATTAGTGCAGTCGCAAGAGCAGAGCACTTAATATGAAAATATAAAAATTAAAAAATATAAAGAAAAAACTAACCACAACCACAAGCATTCTGCACGCACTTACATAGTTATGTAAAAGCTTACATAAGGCAAGCAAAATTAAAAGAAAATAAGCATCGTAAAGTAAAATTAAAATGATGGCAATATGAAGAGGATATGGCTTTGAAAAATGTCAACATGGCTGCTTTGGTGTTTGCAAAGTGAAGTTTAGTGAACCATGGTTGTAAGTACACAAAGTACATAAGATAATATTGGTTGTTGTTGTTGGGACCGCAAATATGTTGAAGGATAATATGAAGGATATATGAAATGTTGCATTAAAAGTGAGGTTATTTAAAAGTTATGCTTAAAGGTTTTTTGTATCTCTTCTATGTTTGCCATGTACTCAGTTTGAGTTGGATGCCAGCATGACTTGAATATGTAATTTATCGCAAGTGTTTTGGGATTTTACTTATTACTTTAAATGCTAAAGATGAAGGTTTTTGAAATATCAAGGTAGATAAGACAGTGAAGTCGTTCAGTATCCCCTGAATCTGGATTTGACTCTGAAATGTAATAGTACCTGGGTGACCGCCGTTTTCGATTATGTTCAATAGTCTTACTTACCAACATAAAATTTTCAAAATAGATTTCGGACAAAATATCAAAAAGCTGGCAACTTTTTAAACCGCCTCGAGTGACAAACGCAAGTAGAAAATCTAATAGTACATTGACACCGCAAATTTGGCACTTTCTTCCATACATTTCACCCCATTTGCCGAACAATACAATCCACAGCTCCTCAAAATAGCAACACAGCGGTGTTCCACATTAGGGATTGCCCAGCAAGAACCTTAATGAGTAATTGACGTGTGATAACTTTTGCACTATGCCAAATTTGTTGCGGTGTAAATGTACTATTAGAATGAAATATACTATCCATAGACAAAATTTTATCAAAATCGGTCAACATACAAAGAAATAAATAATATGCAGTTAGGTGGCAACCCTAGGTGCAAACTCATTTAAAAGACTTCATGGTTGGTATGCGGCTGAAAGTACCTTTCAATTAATACCTAGCTCAATATTAAACAAGTAAGGAAAGCTGTCTTGGGCTGTGCCGAAGGCTATATACCTTTCATGAATAAGCGTCACGATTTTCACTGTTCGATCCCCAGCACGGCCTGTGTGAATTTAACTTTAGCTCATACCCTAATTATCGGAACTGTCGATTATATGGGGGTAATGTGTTTTGTTGGTCCAATCTAATAGATTTTTAATATCGACATTCCACTTTCTAACAGAGCAATAGTTACGAAATTTCACGACCCTACCTATATAATTATAGGAGTTATAGCCCAAAATCCGTTTATCGGAACAATCGATTGTATGGGAGCTATATGAAATATTTATCCCATCTCAATGATTTTCAACATCGATATTTCACATATAAAAACATCAATACCTACAAAATTTCACGTTACTAGCTCTTAAATTACAGAAGTTATAGCCCAAAATCCGTTTATCGGAACAATCGATTGTATGGGGGCTATGTGAAATATTTATCTCATCTCAATGATTTTCAACATCGATATTTTACATATAAAAACATCAATACCTACAAAATTTCACGTTACTAGCTCTTAAATTACAGAAGTTATAGCCCAAAATCCGTTTATCGGAACAGTCGATTGTATGGGGGCTATGTGAAATATTTATCTCGTCTCAATGATTTTCAACATCGATATTTCACATATAAAAACATCAATACCTACAAAATTTCACGTTACTAGCTCTTAAATTACAGAAGTTATAGCCCAAAATCCGTTTATCGGAACAATCGATTGTATGGGAGCTATGAGTAGTTTTGGTCCGATCTTGCTGGTTCCGACGAATGATTATTCTCATATAAAATAACGCCTCCATACCAAATTTCATCGAGATATCTCTAAAATTGAGGGACTAGTTTGCGTACAAACAGACGGACAGGCGGACGGACGGGCGGACAGACGGACATGGCTAAATCGAATCAACTCATCGTCCTGATCATAACGGTATACTTATTAGTGGGTCTATCTCTTCTTCTTCTCATACTTACAAACATCGGACCAAAGTTATAATACCATTTCATGTTCATGAAAGGTATAAAAAATGGGGCAACCATGAAGTGGAAAGTATTAGAATCAAGCATACTATCTATATGCGAAATTTCAGCGAAATCGGTCAGGGGGTCCCAAATAGTTCCAAAATGATCCAAAAAATTACCACAAAATGATCCAAAAATCTTCCCAAAATAATCCCAAAATAATCCCAAAATAATCTCAAAATGAACTCAAAATAATCCAAAAACAATACCA
>CAXKVI010000061.1:49755-54755 GCA_964058755.1 Campiglossa producta | reverse complement strand
AACTCCTTAGGTCTCCAACTGGGGACTTCTCTTTACAAGTCAGAGGCGTATATGTAATTCAATTGAAGAGGGTTTGAAATAAAATAAAATAAAATAAAATAAAAATAAAATAAAATAAAACAAAAATAAAATAAAAATAAAACAAAAATAAAATAAAAATAAAATAAATATAAAAATATATAAAAATTTATAAAAATAAAATAAAAATAAAATAAAATAAAAAAAAAACAAAAATAAAATAAAATAAAAAATATAAAATAAAATAAAATAAAATAAAATAAAATAAAATAAAATAAAATAAAATAAAATAAAATAAAATAAAATAAAATAAAATTTAAAAAAATAAAATAAAATAAAATAAAATAAAATAATATAAAATAAAATAAAATAAAATAAAATAAAATAAAATAAAATAAAATAAAATAAAATAAAATAAAATAAAATAAAATAAAATAAAATAAAATAAAATAAAATAAAATAAAATAAAATAAAATAAAATAAAATAAAATAAAATAAAATAAAATAAAATAAAATAAAATAAAATAACATAAAATAAAATAAAATAAAATAAAATAAAATAAAATAAAATAAAATAAAATAAAATAAAATAAAATAAAATAAAATAAAATAAAATAAAATAAAATAAAATAAAATAAAATAAAATAAAATAAAATAAAATAAAATAAAATAAAATAAAATAAAATAAAATAAAATAAAATAAAATAAAATAAAATAAAATAAAATAAAATAAAATAAAATAAAATAAAATAAAATAAAATAAAATAAAATATAATAAAATAAAATAAAATAAAATAAAATAAAATAAAATAAAATAAAATAAAATAAAATAAAATAAAATAAAATAAAATAAAATAAAATAAAAATAAATTAAAAATAAAATAAAATAAAAATAAAAATAAATTAAAAATAAAATAAAAATATAATAAAAATAAAATAAACATAAAATAAAATATTTAAGAATGAAATAAAATGAAAATAAAATAAAACCAAAATAAAAATTCAATAAAATAAAAAATTTAAGAAAAATAGCATAAAAAATAAAAATAAAATAGAAATTAAATAAAAATAAAAATAAAAATAATAAAATAAAATAAAAAAAACAGAAAAAACAAAACAAAAAAAATAAATTTAGTTAAATTAAATATAATTACGTTAAAAAATGTTAAACAACGGATTCATTGTAACTGATTTTAGTGTGTTTCAATTTCAAAATTGATTTTCGCAAAACCTTAGCGGTTTAAATTGAAGAGCTTTTGCTTATCCTTAAGCGAAATTTATGAAAATGTTTACAACAATGGTAATTATTATTGCATTATGTAAGCGCATTTGGCATGCAATTCCCTACCACTTTTGTGCGCTCAGATATACTAAGCGTTGAATAAATGCACCTCAAACAATACCAGATGCGGATTTTAGGGGAAACCACTTTTGCTGCCTTTCTTCTGTTGTTTTTACTTTAACTAACGCATTAGTAGGAATATACCAACAGCTGTATTTTGCGTTCGAAGCAACTTGATTTCTTTGGTTTGTCTTTGCTACTATTGTTATTTGATTTTAGTTAGAGCAACCCAATGCAGTGGCAGGACTACTTTTTTATTGTTTTTTTTTTTTTTAATGTATTTTGTTTTGTTTTATTTTATTTTTAATTTAATTTTTTTAATGTTATTTTTTTTATGTAATTTTTTTTTAAATTTTTTTTTTTTATTTTTTAATTTAAATTTATTTTTAACATTTTTTTTTTGTATTTTATTTTATTTAATCATTTTTTTATTTTTATTTATTTTTTATATTTTTTTTTTTGTATTTGGTTCTATTTAATTTTTTTTAATTCATTTGATTTTTTTTAATTCATTTTATTTTTTTTTAATTTTTCCTTTATTTTTTTCATTTTATTGTCTTTTTTCTTCCTTTCATGTTTTTTCGGTTTTTTGGTTTGTCTTTGCTACTATTGTTATTTGATTTTGGTTTGAGCAACCCAATGCAGTGGCAGGACTACTTTTTTATTGTTTTTTTTTTTCTTTTTTATTGTATTTTGTTTTGTTTTATTTTATTTTTAATTAAATTTGTTTTTAAGTAAATTTTTTTTATGTTATTTTTTTTATTTTTTTTTGTTTTTTTGTAATTTTAATATAATTTTAAATTTTTTTTGTTTTATTTTATTCAATCATTTTTTTTTATTTTTTTTTATTTTTTATTTGTTTTTAGTATTTTATTCTATTTAATTTTTTTAATTCATTTGATTTTTTTTTAATTCATTTTATTTTTTTTTTAATTCATTTTATTTTTTTTTTTAATTTTTCCTTTATTTTTTTTTCATTTTATTGCGTTTTTCCTTCCTTTCATGTTTTTTTTTAATTTTTTTGTATTTTATTTTTTTTTTTTTTTCTTTTTATTTTTTTTTTTTTTTTTTTTTTCTTTTTTATTTCATTGTATTGTATTTTATTTTGTTTTATTATATTTCATTTTTTTTAAATTTTTTTTTTTTCATGATAAAATGGAGCACCATTTCTTCAACTAATTAAAAACGACTAAAACAAACAGCTGAGTATATAATTTTACGATCTCAACATACCTTCGTTGCTCCTAACTCATACAAAATTTTCTATTTACTCTGTAGCTTTTGACTACTCTCTACTCTACCATATTTCTCTGCAAACCACAAGCTTGTATTTCATACTTAAGCAACCGCAGTTTTAGTTTTTGTCATTCTGCTCTAGAACACGTCCACGCCCTACAATTTCCTATTTTCTTTCAAAAAGTTTTGTTGTGGCCATTTGCCGGATATGCCAGCTGCTGCCGGTGCTTGTGCTCTCTACTCAAGCAGCTTTTAACTCACTTTTTGATGTGCACGTAAATAGTTTGGTATTTTATAGATTCTCATTTTCGCTGCCATCGCATCCAGAAATTGTTTACTTTATTGAATTCTCGTTTTTACAGTGCAATAAATGGCTGCGTAGCTATTCTACGTTATTAGGTTATTTTTTTGCACATCTGTTCTTTACAAGCTGTGGCAGCTAAAATTTCTATCTTCATCCAAAAGCGTTTTGAAGAACTTTTTTATTTGGTTTATTTTTTTATGTTTTTTTGTGTTTTTTTTTTTTTTTGTTAAAATTTCCGTCGACTTCATGACTTCCTCTATTTCAATTCATAGCCTTTTTGTGCCCTTTATAGCTTTTCATACATAAATATATTTCTCTGTCTTATGCTTCACAATGCTCATTTCCTTTAGCTGCCCTTTGCTCTTTCTGTAATGACATTGTTTACTTAGCGGTCAATATGTTTTGGTAACTTTACTTGCTTTGGCATTGTTATTATAGTTGGCTCCTTTATGTACATCTCTTATCTTTCCTCAGATAGAATAATGTGTATAGTTCCTTTGAATATATTTACTTTATTTCATTTTGGTTGTTTTAAAATTTATAGCGATGAAAATACT
Organism: Campiglossa producta; assembly: GCA_964058755.1. Classification (NCBI taxonomy): domain Eukaryota; kingdom Metazoa; phylum Arthropoda; class Insecta; order Diptera; family Tephritidae; genus Campiglossa; species Campiglossa producta. The sequence continues at coordinate 51,298 of CAXKVI010000061.1, read as the reverse complement.
TTGACTTTTTAGAAACTAAGATAGGACTTGCAGAGAGAACGTAATAGTGTGAGTGTCTGTCAAGGTGCTAAGCATATCAGTAACATAATTCTGGGAACATAACCTCGCATCCGGGCTTTTGCTGTGGTTGATGTATCAATTATTGCCCCTGCTTAGTCGGCAAATCAGCAAATAAGCTCGGATGAAACATATTTAATGCCATGGATACACACACGGAGATTTTCTCCAATAAATCTTCTTTAATCAGATGCAAATTTTACCCTGACACAACACAAAATTGAAGATTAACAAGCGGCGCCATCTAGTAATTTGGTTGAATTACTTCTGTTTCAAAACTAGATGTCGCTGAGGATCGTTTACTTTTTGATGACTCTAGTGTCAAGTAGCGGTAAAATCGTAATTTTGATAGTTGTCCTTGCTATTTTTGTTTATTTATCGGTGACAGTAGCGGTCAAATCGTTATTCCGTTTCCTGATATCTGCTCAAACCATCTTCATTTTTGGGAGTTTATAATGAACATTATGCTAAAGTTAACTCCCAAAAGCGGAGTTAATTCGGAATTAGCGCTAATGTATCAGCCCTATAACATTGAACAAATTAAGTCTAATTTCAGAATGGCATCTTGTGATTTGAATGAATTTTGTTTTTGTGATTCTAATATACGGTTATTTTATTTTATTTTATTTTATTTTATTTTATTTTATTTTATTTTATTTTATTTTATTTTATTTTATTTTATTTTATTTTATTTTATTTTATTTTATTTTATTTTATTTTATTTTATTTTATTTTATTTTTTTTATTTTATTTTATTTTATTTTATTTTATTTTATTTTATTTTTTTTTATTTTAAGAAAAATTTAACTACGCGCTGCAGGAACCAGACAAGCCGACATATGTTTCGATGATACTGGAGTTACATCTCTTCAAGGACTTTTCTTCCCGGCATTGTGAGAGTCGAACTCACAACACTGTAGTGACTTGTATGCTAGAAGGTCTAGCACCTTAGGCCACTACCCAGCTTGAAGGTAAACCCTTCTCAGTGTCCATTTATGCATATATTTATACTTCCATATAGAACATTTCTTTAATTTCAATGCTAACTTATATGAAAGATTTGCGAATTTTTAGGACTTGGTGTGAAACCTATGAAAGAATTTTCATACTTAATTAAGCACGAATATTTTTCCATTTATAACATTTAACTCTTTGTTGCTTTTTTGACTTGTAGTCTATTGCTGTAAGTACCGAAGGTATTTACAAGCAATTTTCGGGATTGTATGAAAATGTGTTTTTTTGAGAAAAATTTAACTACGCGCTGCAGGAACCAGACAAGCCGACATATGTTTCGATGATACTGGAGTTACATCTCTTCAAGGACTTTTCTTCCCGTCATTGTGAGAGTCGAACTCACAACACTGTAGTGACTTGTATGCTAGAAGGTCATACAATCCCGAAAATTGCTTGCAGCGCGTAGTTAAAAAATTTTTCTCAAAAAAACACATTTTCATACAATCCCGAAAATTGCTTGTAAATACCTTCG
>CAXKVI010000061.1:12500-45000 GCA_964058755.1 Campiglossa producta | reverse complement strand
CATGCCATTGTTTTCCTACCTCTTCCCTTATTTCGATTTTGAGTATCTTGCATTTTCCCTTATTTCATATGACATCATATCATGTGATATAAAATCATTTCCATCGACATATCACCTCATTTGATATATCATACATTTTCCCTTGTTTTGTGATGTGGCATCTTCCCTCTGATATGATATCATGTCCTTATTTTCATACATCTTCCTTTGTTTTGTGATGTGACATCCTTCATCAGATATCATATCTTGTCATTGTTTCCCAACTCTTCCCTTATTTCGTGATGTAGTATCTTGCATATGATATCATATCATGTCCTTATTTTCATGATGAGACATCTTTCATATGATATCATAACGTGTTATATCATTTCATACGATTTTTTTTTTAATTTTTAATTTTTTTATATACCTTTATCTTAAAATTTTTGATAAGCAAATTACTAAAACAAACTTTACTTTATTTACGCTATAATTTTAGGTTGATGGCGTTGTCATACGTCCCGGACATTCAAATTTCGATATCGATGACTTAATGATGCGCAATGCGAAACGCGCTTCTTCGGATGGTGGTAGTGCGGGCGTAAATGGTGGTAACGGTGGTTTCTTTGGCTATGCTAGCAACACTGGTAGTGGTTTTGGTGGCAACGGCGGTGCTGGCAGCGGTTCATCAGGTGGTGCATACTACAGTGCACTAACAGCAAATTATCCGAGTACGAGTAGCGGCGCCAATTTGGGTTTGAGCAGCAATGGTGCACAGTACGATGTGCTCTTCGGTGTTGTGACTGGCGAATCAATTTGGCACTTTAGCGCACACGACATACAAAATGGCTTTGAAGGCGAACGGCGTGATAAAATTATACGTACTTATGTGCGAAATGCTTACAATTATCATCTCAATGAGATATTTTATACGGTGAGTAATAAGAGGAATTCGTTTTGAGTAAATTTTAGGCACGACCTCAAAACTTGATATTTTTTAGTTAGTTGATATTCAATATAGTAGTGTATTCTATCAATGAACAGATATTATGTATCTTAACCCCAATCTTGCTAAGTAGCACAAACTAAAAAAATCCAATTTCCATCCTAAATTATTTCTTGTCAAGAGTCAGCTAGTTGTCCCAATGCAAAAAAAGTGAAACATCAAAGGTCAGAGTTATTTCTTATTTAACTTTAAACATGAACAAGAACATAAAAACTATAAAAAAGAAAACTATAAAAACAACAAAAAAAACTACAAAAGTTAGTAGCAAAGCACACAGACTGTCGTCCTTTCAAACTGTGCAAATACCAGCAGCCATGTGTCAAAGTGAAATGCCATGAGATCTCCATTTATCAACGCTTACATAGATATCATTCGAGTCTCATAAAAGAGGCAATGAGCATTAGCACTGCTGCGCCATAAAGTAGGCTACATTGAAGTCCCAGCGGGTGTGATATCATCATATTCCCAGCAAAAAATTGGTAATCGCTTATAAATGTATAGCATTCCAGAAGGCATTGCCTTCGAATGTATTATAACTCTTTCACTTCTATTATGCATTACCAGTAATGCGTAGTAGAATAAGATTTCGATGAATTTGTTGGTTTACATTGAAAGTAGAATGTGACGCGAAATATAAAAATTCATGGAATCCCGTTAAATTCTGCCGTTAGTTCATGCAAATCATGTTTGGAATTGTTTGATTTAATTGAAATTGAAGTCAGTAAGTGAAGTGCTGTTTAATAAAAAGTGAGTTTAATAAAAAGTAAAAGAAAAAATGCTTAGCAAAAGGCAAATGAAGCGTTTAACAAAAAATAAAAGACAAGAAATAGATGCAAAATTTGTTAATAATAGTGAAAATGTGAATTTAAGTAGTGGCAGTGCAAAAAAAGAAAAAGGAATAAATAATGTTGTGCTAGGAGTTGAAAGGGCCAATGAGGAAAGTGGCGAGGCAGTCAATGATGAAATCGGGGTGGTAGTCAATGCGGAAATTCCCGGGGCAGTAAAAGCGCGATCACTTAGGGAAAAATTGAAAGACTGGTTTTTCCAATTTTCGCCTTCGCATAAATGCGTTTCCAGTCTTTTAGGTATATTAAAGGGTGAAAATCTGGATGTACCCATGAGTACTAAGACCCTGATAGGTGAGGGGGAAAAGTGTGTCACTCGTACAGTTTCACCAGGGTTGTACGTGCATATTGGGTTGGAAAAACAGTTGGAAAAATTAAAAGAGGAAATTATTCAGGAGAGCTTAGAGGTAGTGGAGATTGACATAGGTATTGATGGGTTGCCTTTGTTCAAAAGTTCATCAATGGGTTTATGGCCTATACTGGGCCGAGTGTCCAATCTCAAAGGAAAGCCCGTGTTCCTTATTGGAAGCTACGTAGGGGAGAAAAAACCGTATATTGTTGATGTATTTCTTCACGATTTTGTGGAAGAAGTAAAAAAATTATCAACAAACGGTTTTTTGTGCAATGGCAGTCAAGTCAAAATCCTCATAAGAGCTATTTGCTGTGAATTAATTTAATTTAATTTTTTATATGATCTAATTTGATTTAATTTAATATTATTTAATTTATTATTATTTAGTTTAATTTATTTTTATTTAATTGGGCTGAATTTAATTTATTTTAACACTATTTATTTTAATTAATTTGATTTAATTTATTTATTTAATTTATTAGAATTTAATTGATGTGAATTTAATTACACTATTTTATTTATTTAAAGTGAATTGAATGTGAATTTAGGTTAATTTAAGTTGATTTACGACTTAAGAGAGAATTTCAAAATAAAAATTTGAACTTTTTGAAACACCTTGTTTTTTTATTCTGTAAATTGGAAAGAGATAGGCATTCTACATTCGCTGCTTTGTAAGGCATTGTTGGTTCGCTGACTTTGCAGCTATGGAGCAAGGCATCGTTTCTTCCCTTCTGTGGATGAAACGCATAAGAGCTTCCCCATCCGCTTTTTTGTAAGGTCTTCGTCACTCGTGTATTTTGAATCGTTTCGACAATGTGTGCCCCGTCAGACATTCCCCATTCGCTTCTGTGTAAGGTACTGTTTTATCGCTTACTTTCCAGCTATCGAGCAAGGCATTGTTTATTTCCTTCTATGGAGGGAGTGTGTAAGGCCTTCTGCATCCGCTTCTCTGGTAAGGTGTTCGTCGCTCGTTTCTCTCGAATCTTTACGACAACGTGTGCCCCGCTCGATTGACGATGATCTAGATTGTAAGGACTTACTCCCAATGACATGCCCGTGTTAAAGTAATGAGTTATGGCAGGGAGAGTGTAAGCGGTTGACAGAGTTGGTCTCCATTCCACTCTAACTTACGTGGTAATCGAGTTTTTTGCTGGGTTATTGTACATTATGAGCACTTTCAAGAAGCAAAAAGCAAAATGTCATACTTTTCATTTTTGAGAAAATAAAACCTAGAAAAATTTAATGTTACTACACATTAGACTAGAAGAAATAAATTTTTTTGAGAACTTATTTTTATATTTTTCGGAAATTTAGTTTTAAACAAAACTATATCCCAATCATTTTTTTTTATTAAACTATTGCATAGATTTTATCGCAGGCCTTGGCGGTGGGAGTGAAATGAAAAAAATGTTAATGTTAATAAAGTTCGTAGTAACGAACTTTTTTTGAATGTTAAAAATAAATATAAGCGCTGCCTACATTTAGGCGTATGACATTGTACTAATGTTAGCAACAGGCCGATTACATAAAATTGGAGTTGTACATTACATTACATTAAAATTGGATCTGTAAGCGTTGCCTACATTTAGGCTATACTTCTAACAGTGTGACGTTGTACATAAAATTGGACTGTATAGGCTATACTATTAACAGGTTAAGGCTTTACTGCTCTAAAGTCATAAATATGCTCATCGAGTTTTCATAAATATTATAACTGCATAAGTTGATAAAAAGTGATATGCAATAGCTTTACCGCGGCAGTCCCCGAGTGCCACACGTCCTTTTTATATTTTTTGTTGCTTAATTGTTTTTAAATTTTTTTTTTTTTATTTTTTTATTTTCATTTTTTTTTAATTTTTTTGTTTTGTTTATTTTTTATTCTATTTATTTCCATCTTATTTATTTATTTTACCTTACGTGACGTTGTCTATTTGCATTTATTTTTTATCTATAAAAAATCCAAGTAGCATAGGCTCACCTCAAAAAATTGACATCATACTTAAGAATAATATCTAGAGACTTTTTCGAACATTTTTATTGGCCAGTGATAATTTTTTTCGACCCGGTCTAATGTGTGTGTAGGTATTTTTTTTGTTTTAAGTTGAAACTAATGGGAGGGATATATATATGTACCGTTCCAAAGTTTCGATTTCCGCCAATGCTACTGACATTTTCAATTCTCTAAAGAGCTTAAAAACAAAGAAAAATAAAGAAATAACTAGAATAAGTGAAAGTGAGTAATAGCTGCTTATTCCTGTTCCAATTTAGGCGTTTACATCCGGCATCACAGTGTTCTTTTATTTAAATTAACTTTATTTAATTTTTTTAATTTTGCATAATTTTATTTTATTTTTTCACTCTATTAAGAAAATAAGTTTTAATTTTAATTTGTTTCATTTTATTTTATTTAATTTTGTTTTATATTGTTTTATTTTATTTTATTTTTTTTTTTTTATCTTGTATTATTTTCTCTTATTTTATTTTATTTTTTTATTTTTTATATTTTATTTCATTTCATTAATTAAAATGATAACTAATTATTTTTTATTTTTTCATTTCAATTTAATTTGTTTTATCTAATCCTATTTTTCATGTTATTATGTTATATTTTTTATTATTTTATTTTATTTTATTTTATTTTATTTTATTTTATTTTATTTTATTTTATTTTATTTTATTTTATTTTATTTTATTTTATTTTATTTTATTTTATTTTATTTTATTTTATTTTATTTTATTTTATTTTATTTTATTTTATTTTATTTTATTTTATTTTATTTTATTTTATTTTATTTTATTTTATTTTATTTTATTTTATTTTATTTTATTTTATTTTATTTTATTTTATTTTATTTTATTTTATTTTATTTTATTTTATTTTATTTTATTTTATTTTATTTTATTTTATTTTATTTTATTTTATTTTATTTTATTTTATTTTATTTTATTTTATTTTATTTTATTTTATTTTATTTTATTTTATTTTATTTTATTTTATTTTATTTTATTTTATTTTATTTTATTTTATTTTATTTTATTTTATTTTATTTTATTTTATTTTATTTTATTTTATTTTATTTTATTTTATTTTATTTTATTTTATTTTATTTTATTTTATTTTATTTTATTTTATTTTATTTTATTTTATTTTATTTTATTTTATTTTATTTTATTTTATTTTATTTTATTTTATTTTATTTTATTTTATTTTATTTTATTTTATTTTATTTTATTTTATTTTATTTTATTTTATTTTATTTTATTTTATTTTATTTTATTTTATTTTATTTTATTTTATTTTATTTTATTTTATTTTATTTTATTTTATTTTATTTTATTTTATTTTATTTTATTTTATTTTATTTTATTTTATTTTATTTTATTTTATTTTATTTTATTTTATTTTATTTTATTTTATTTTAATTTATTTTATTTTATTTTTTATTATTTTATTTTATTTTATTTTTTATTATTTTATTTTATTTTATTTTATTTTATTTTTTATTATTTTATTTTATTTTATTTTATTTTATTTTATTTTATTTTATTTTAAATTATTTTATTTTATTTTATTTTATTTTATTTTATTTTATTTTATTTTATTTTATTTTATTTTATTTTATTTTATTTTATTTTATTTTATTTTATTTTATTTTATTTTATTTTATTTTATTTTATTTTATTTTATTTTATTTTATTTTATTTTATTTTATTTTATTTTATTTTATTTTATTTTATTTTATTTTATTTTATTTTATTTTATTTTATTTTATTTTATTTTATTTTATTTTATTTTATTTTATTTTATTTTATTTTATTTTATTTTATATTTTTTTTATTTTATATTTTTTTTTTATTTCCGCGTTTTATTTATTTTACCTTATGTATATTTGTATCTCCAGACTATCTTCGGAACCGCTCGACCGATTCTATTATCTCATTTTTTTTTTTAATTATGGAGTTAGATATGCCAATATGGGTATCAAATGAAAGGTATTTTCGCCGACATACCAACTAAAATATTTTCAAGTAAGGTAGCCACCCAGGGTTACCATTTTTGGGATCATATTTGGATTATTTTAGGATCATTTTGAGATCATTTAGGGGTCACCTTGGGGCTATTCTGAGATCATTTTTGGTTCTATTTTGAATTATTTTGGGACAGTTTTGAGGTAATTTTCGAATCATTTCGGAATCATTTTGGAATCATTTTTGGATCATTTTGGGATAATTTTTGGGTAATTTTGGGAACATTTGAAGATATTTTTGGGGTCGGCTTGGGATTATTTTCGGATTATTTTGGCAACATTTTTGGATAATTTTGGGATCATTTTAGGGTACATTTAAGGGTGTTTTTGGGGTCATTTAGGAATCATTTTTGGATCATTTTTGGGTCGTTTTGGGTTCAATTTCGTATCATTTTGGGAGCATTTAACGGTCTGTTTGGGATCATTTTAGGATTAGTTTTGGGTCATTTTGGGATCATTTTGGGTAAATAAAGTTAGGGCTAAATTGATAGCAGCGAGCAAGCTCGGTCACCCAGGTACTTTAATTTTATATTTTTAAATTTAATTTAATTTAATTTTATATTATTTTATTTTATTTTTTATTTTTTCATTTTTTTTTCTGCCCTACAAGCATGACACCGAGTTTTCTGCCGTTCTTTAAATAAAAGTGCATTCGTAGAAATATTGTTTCCGCCCATCATCAGGACTCAACTCCAGCTAACGAAATCGAAGAAAAATGTAATGCATTACCTTAAAATTTTAATACTTTATCGAATGGCCACAACGGCTTTCTCTTGGATGTAATTAAAATTTAACTGTTCTAATAACCGATACCTTGGTGTTATTAACATATCATGTTTGAATTTCATTCAACGTTCCAGAATGTAATCTCACATCTCTCAACAGCAACAAATAACTGTAGTTAAATTACCTCATATTTGTAATCTCAACTTCTGGGAAATAAACACTTTCTAATATGATTTTGTGAGAACAACAGGAATACTCGTACGTACGTATACATTCTGATCGCATTGTTCAATCATATTGTTGTTTCTCTCCCTCTTGTTGCTACATTAAATCTTGCGGCTTCTAACCTTAAACCACCTACATCTTTGCCTCGTTACAAGGTAATTTTTTGATATTGAAATAGAAAAAGAGGTCATCTTCAGTCTTGACGTTTGTATCATATAGGAAAGCCATATAAGCTTCGCTACGGAGTGAAGTTCCGACATAAAATCTGAGAAGATATGGCGCGTATCGCCTCTCTTGTTCTGTATCGTCTTCAAGTGGACTTGGTCTATAGTAGACTTTTTAGTCTAAGTAAAAAGATATGGTCAAGACATATTTTTTTCAAGTTGAAATTGTAGTTCGACTCAACTCACCTCACTGGCATTCTTCTTAAGATGAAATATAAATAACGAACCAATTTTAAATACTCTACGTTGATTTCTTTCAACATTGAGCTTTAATTAAAACCCACTCTTCTCACTCCCTCTAAAAATTTGCTTTATTGCTTTAGTTTCATTACAACATCAACAAAGTATTTGAGTTCGATACTTCTCTCTGTTATACGAGTAATTGTTGTTGTGTTGCGGTGTTTCTTGACGTTTGGACTGCGCTAATTTGATGGCAAAATCCCTCAGGCGAATGGAATGCTAATTTAACCACCAAATGAGTTCCATTCAAGCATGCTGGTGTCATCAAACTCTTCCTTGTTCTTGACTTTTGACTTTGTTGTTACAGAAATGATGTTGAAGTGAAATGTATCAATGTTAGATGTGGCTGCGCTGCGACTCATTATTAATAAATGAAAGGAAGACTTACATCAATTGCTTTCTCTAGAAATATTATAAATTGTATAAAGATTGGTATTTGGTTATTAGCAGAGCTGCGGGTGGACCGAGCTTGTCATATTTAACATGGGTTGTTGGTAGCTGCAAAAAATAATCGAGGCAGCTTTGGTACTTAATAAAATAAAATAAAATAAAATAAAATAAAATAAAATAAAATAAAATAAAATAAAATAAAATAAAATAAAATAAAATAAAATAAAATAAAATAAAATAAAATAAAATAAAATAAAATAAAATAAAATAAAATAAAATAAAATAAAATAAAATAAAATAAAATAAAATAAAATAAAATAAAATAAAATAAAATAAAATAAAATAAAATAAAATAAAATAAAATAAAATAAAATAAAATAAAATAAAATAAAATAAAATAAAATAAAATAAAATAAAATAAAATAAAATAAAATAAAATAAAATAAAATAAAATAAAATAAAATAAAATAAAATAAAATAAAATAAAATAAAATAAAATAAAATAAAATAAAATAAAATAAAATAAAATAAAATAAAATAAAATAAAATAAAATAAAATAAAATAAAATAAAATAAAATAAAATAAAATAAAATAAAATAAAATAAAATAAAATAAAATAAAATAAAATAAAATAAAATAAAATAAAATAAAATAAAATAAAATAAAATAAAATAAAATAAAATAAAATAAAATAAAATAAAATAAAATAAAATAAAATAAAATAAAATAAAATAAAATAAAATAAAATAAAATAAAATAAAATAAAATAAAATAAAATAAAATAAAATAAAATAAAATAAAATAAAATAAAATAAAATAAAATAAAATAAAATAAAATAAAATAAAATAAAATAAAATAAAATAAAATAAAATAAAATAAAATAAAATAAAATAAAATAAAATAAAATAAAATAAAATAAAATAAAATAAAATAAAATAAAATAAAATAAAATAAAATAAAATAAAATAAAATAAAATAAAATAAAATAAAATAAAATAAAATAAAATAAAATAAAATAAAATAAAATAAAATAAAATAAAATAAAATAAAATAAAATAAAATAAAATAAAATAAAATAAAATAAAATAAAATAAAATAAAATAAAATAAAATAAAATAAAATAAAATAAAATAAAATAAAATAAAATAAAATAAAATAAAATAAAATAAAATAAAATAAAATAAAATAAAATAAAATAAAATAAAATAAAATAAAATAAAATAAAATAAAATAAAGTAAAATAAAATAAAATAAAATAAAATAAAATAAAATAAAATAAAATAAAATTAAATTAAATTAAATTAAATTAAATTAAATTAAATTAACTTAAATTAAATTAAATTAAATTAAATTAAATTAAATTAAATTAAATAAAATAAAATAAAATAAAATAAAATAAAATAAAATAAATTTAATTATGTAAAAAAAATTAAAAATTAAAAATAAACAAGTAAGGAAAGCAATCGTCGGCTGTGCCGAAGGCTATTTACCTTTCATGAATAAGCGTCACGATTTTCACTGTTCGATCCCCAGTACAGCCTGTGTGAATTTAACTTTAGCTCATACCGAAATTATCGGAACTATCGATTATATGGAGGCGATATGTTATATTGGTCCAATCTCATTGATTTTTAACATCGACATTCCACATTCTAAAAGAGAAATAGTTACGTAATTCCACGTTGTTGTTGTTATTGTAACGAGGTGTAGTCCTGCCCAAGGGAGATGAGTGTTAGCAGGTTGGGCTCCGTAGAGCAAGCGAATAAGTGGTTGGTATTATGGGGGGACAAGCCGCATGCCGGACATACATTCGGAACAACAGGGTTCAGCCTGCATATGTAGGAGTTTAATCTGCTACAATATCCAGAGAGTAATTGAGCCAGAGTGACCTTTGTCTCTCGAGGAAGATGACGCTCCTCTTCAGAAATGCGTGGTGTTGAGGTTTGCAAAACAGCGTTCAGCGGACTGATGATTTATGGATATGCCCCAAGGCCTGCTTGTGCACCTCAGGATCAAACGGCGTTTTTATAAAGTGCCGGATCTCATCAAAATGTTTACGTAGATGCGTTCGTACGTCCTAGGAGGCGGAGTTAGCTCAAACAGTTGCCTATTGGGTTGCTGTGGTTTACAGCAAATCAGTAGGTACGGCTTGTTTAGCATTTCATTATGCTCCCTAACTGAAAGCTCATTGTGTATATGAGTTATGAGAGACATAAGGACGCACCCCGTAGTGGTTTTGAGCGCGGTGTTTTGACAGGCCTACAGCTGACTCCAATGAACGTCTGCACGCCCCGGCGACCATATCGGCGACGCATAGTTCAGGATCGGCCAACCAATTGCCTTGTACGTTACCAACAACGTTTCTTTATCTTTACCCCAAGTGCTGCCGGCTAGTGACTTGAAGATTTTGTTGCGGCTCTGTAATTTTGAGACAATTGCAGCTGAATGGGCATCGAAAGTGTGCATGGTGTTGAAAGTCACTCCTAAGATTTTTGGCCTTGAACTGGCTTGGCGAGTTAATTGAAAACTATGAAACGTAAGACGGATGTTTATTGGTTTCTGTAGGCTGTAAAGAACTTCAATCAAATCAAAGACAACAATAAGAGTGAATAATATTGCTATTTAGGCAAAAAATAAAAAAAAAGCCGACTTATCAAAGTACCATGGTATATAAGTACCTGTAAAATGTAAAAATGGTAAAATAATTATCTGCTACAAATATTTTGTAATGTTCCAACTTTTAAGGGATTATAAGTTCTATTCCTCAATATGGTATTATGGTACTTCAAGTACTTTATTAGACAAGTAATGGCCAAACATTTGGTCTCATCTTTTTTATAAAGAGATTTTATAAATGTGTATGTGATTTAATGAAACTCTAAAGTTGTATCAGAATATTAACTTCTAATAACTTCTTAAAAAAAAAAGGACGTGTGGCACTCGGGAACTTCCGTGGTAAAGCTATTGCATATTATCAACTTATGCCAGGCCCGTACGCAGCGGTGTGGGTTTTGAAAGAAAGAAAACAAATTTTTTACGTTTATATGACATGATATGACATCACATGATATGACATCATATGATATGACATCATATGATCTGACATCACATGATATGACATCATATGATATGACATCATATGGTCTGACATCACATGATATGACATCATATGATATGACATCATATGATTTGACATCATATGATATGACATCATATGATATGACATCACATGATATGACATCATATGATATAACATCATATGATATGATATCATATGATCTGACAACATATGATATGACATCACATGATCTGACATCACATGATATGACATCATATGATATGACATCATATGCTATTACATCACATGATATGACATCATATGATATGACATCATATGATATGACATCATATGATATGACGTCACATGATATAACATCATATGATATGACATCATATGATATGACATATATGATACAACATACTTCTCACATCTTACATACATCTTACATCTTACACCCCCATCCATACATCTTACATTTTACACCCCCACCCATACCTCTTACATCTTACATCTTACAAACCTTCCCCCTCCCCCCCACCCATACCTCTTACATCTTAGATCTTACACCCCCACACCCATACCTCTTACATCTTAATTCTTACATCTTACATCTTACTCTTACTCTTACTCTTACTCTTACATCTTACTCTTACGCGTCACTTTTTCTTTATTGCCACCAGCGCAAAGATGTTTAGACATCAATAAATAGATCTAATTATATGTATTCGGCTTTTCGAACCTTTTCGAACCTTTTTATCCGTTCCGGTTTTTTTTTTTAGGTGCCAAGCCCACGATAAAATCTATGAAATAGCTTAAAAACATATCTGTTACTGAGTATAGTCTTTGGACACCATTGCTTCTGTCATATTTACAATCAGCATTTTCTCATTTTACTTTTACGCGCCTGAGCCAGTTGCCTAATTTTATGGCAATTTTTTCTCATTAATGCTAATCATAGTTTAAAGTTATTGCGCGCACTTTTTCTCTCACTCTTCTTCCTCTTCTTTCAACTAAAGGTCTATTCACTACGTCTGCCTAATTAAAATATAGTAATGAATGTACACGCACAGCACAGCTAACTGAGTCGATTGCTGTTTGTACAATTTCTTTTCATTAATCTCGTAAGCTTTTGTGTTGCAAAGATTTGAAATTCTTTGTTAACCAGTAAATTTTGGGTTTTTAATTAAGGTCAACATTTGGTGAAGTGAAGCGTAAAAGTGAAGGTCAAATAAAGGTATTCTGTGAAAATGTGGAGTAAAATATTTTTCGCTTGAATATTCTTGGCTATAAAATTTCATTAAATATGAAGTTCATTTGCGTGTGACCTTGTATTTTGCGTTTACACACTTTGGGCTAAATTTCTAAATACAACGAATACAACTTAGTATCTACATTTATCGCTTAGTAGTTTTAAATAATTTTGCAGGAAGAACAAATGCTTAAGTGTCAGTGAGCTAACTAGTATGGTTGTAGTTTTATGACCTTTTTATTTTTTGGTGCCATATCTTATAACATGGGGGTTGCCACCTGCGGCGGTTTACAGGGTTGCCACCTATCCATATTTTTTTTTAATTTTGTGGCAAAATATGCCAATATGGGTATCAAATGAAAATTATTTTCTGCGACATGCCAACTAAAATAGGGTTGCCACTTAGGGTTGCCACCTTACCGAAGTATATTTGTATATCCGGTACTATCTCGAGAACGGCTTAACCGAATTGGATGAAATGTGGTATATAGATAGTATGATTGATTCTAACACTATCCACTTGGAGGCTGCCACTTGGGCGTGCATAGGGTTGGCATCTATCTCAATTTCTTTAAATTGTGGATTTGGAAATGGCAATATGGGTATCAAATTAAAGGTATTTTCGCCGACATACCAACTAAAATATTTTAAAGTAGGGTTGCCGCCCAGGGTTACCATTTTACCGTATTGTATTTGTATTGTATATTTTTGGGATCATATTTTGGAGTCATTTTGGGATTATTTTGGAATCATTTTGGGATAATTTTTGGGTCATTTTGGGAGCAATTGTGGGCCTTTTTGGGGTCGTATTGGGATTATTTTAGGATTATTTTGGGATCATTTTTGAATAATTTTGGGGTCATTTACGGATCATTTTTGGGATCAATTTAGGATTATTTTAGGGTAATTTTCGGATCATTTTGTGTAAGTCAAGTTAGCGCTAAATTGCTAGCACCGAGCAAGCTCGGTCATCCATGTACTGAGAGAGTTAAGGACCAAAGTATTTTCCTAACAAGCGCTTTCACTTATAAATACCCTGCAGCGAAAGCAACTAGTTGAAAGCTACTTTACAACTAGTTGGTGCACCGGGCCCAGCTAGTCAATGTTTTGTCTTTTTCCATGCAACTGGTATTTTTTACGTGTTGATGTCCTCGAAAAGTCAATTGTCAGATTTCGACTAGATCATACCAGTCATCTACTAGTCATGATATACTAGAATTAAACTAGTTGTAAAATACCAGTCCCATACTAGTGCAACCTGGACTAGTATGATTTCCATAAAATGAACTAGTTCCAGACTATTCCAAAAATGACTAGTATGAAATATACCAGTCCCATACTAGTCCAGAAAGCATTCTGGACTAGTATGATTTCAACCAGAATTTTCATGACATACCCTTTATTTTCATGTTTATTCTGAAGAATACAGCGACTATTTGTATGTACTCTATCACGAAAAAGCATCTGTGAATTTTAGGGGAAAAAAGAAACAAACGAAATGAATGAATTTTGTATTTTTTCATCCAGAAAGTTCTAGTTGTATACTAATAAAAAATGGGTATTTCCTGACCTGTAAGACTTTAGCCAGAAAATTCTAGTTCTAACTTTACAGGATAACACATTGGCTTATCACAAAACGTCAAAAAAAAACATTTCAAATTGTTAACTCTCGAATAAAATCTAAATGAGCACGAATATAAGTTGCAACAACTCACACAAAAACAGCCAAAAACATGCAGTTACATAAAGTGACCGATGTTTTATTCGACAAAAATTTTGAAATTGGCGTGCAAATATTGTATTTATATATTTACTTGTTTATTTTACATCTAAGTGGACTGCCAACAAAAGGGTGCATGACATAAAATAAATGTGTCCACCAACGCCTATCTTTTACTTGCCGATTTTTCAACATTAGGGTTCAGATTTATTTTTTTTTTAATTTTTCCTTTTTTCGCTTAATTTAATTGAATTTTATACAGTTTTATTTATTCTTATTTAATATATCATTTTAGTCATTTCCGTTACCGAATTCTGTCGATTTGGGTGATTTTCGAAATTTTCGATATCGAAAGTGGGCGTGGTTGGAGAACGATTTTATCCAATTTCATCAGGTATACTTCCAACGATACAAGAATGCTTTCTGCCAAATTTCATTGTTCTGCCGTAATCAGTTTAAAAGTTATGATCAGTCGAATTGTCAAAAATGGGTTCCATAAAAGTGGGCGCTACCACGCCCACGTTAAATAATTTAGAAATAAATCATAATAGAATGACTAGGAGGACTCACCTATTAAATTATATCACTTTAACCATTTCAGCTACCGAGGTATGCCAATTTATGTGATTTTCGAAATTTTCGATATCGAAAAGGAGAGCGTGGCTAGCATTCCTATACCTAATTTCATGCAAATATCTTAATTTTTACTCAAGCTATTGTGGACAGACGGACGGTTAGACAGTCAGACGATCAGATATGCCTTAATCAACTCGTACGCTGGGTATAAAAAGCCTTGGATACGATCACCGACTATTCGGATAACCGCTGCCGGCCTGGTGAGGTCCTCACGAAGTCAAACGCGATATTGGAAGGAACTTATGAGCACTACGCCCGGCATGATATCAAAGTCGTGCTTGGCGATTTCAACGCCAGGATGGGCAAAAAGGTTGTATTAGGCCCCAACGTCGGAAAGTTCAGCCTCCATGATGAGACTTCGCTAAATAGATACAGGCTGATTGACTTCGCTACTGTACGAAACATGATCATATCTAGCACCAGGTTAAAGCATAAAAAGATCCATCAGGCTACGTGGCTGTTGCCAGAACGGGAAACACTCACCCAGATCGATCACTTTGTGATAGACATACGATGCGGGGTCCATACATCGACTCCGATCACTATTTGGAAGCAGCAAGGTTTCGTACTAGCCTAAGTACCTACAACAAAACAGGTGCAACAAAAAACTCAGGGATAGCTGGACGTCGAAAAACTGCAGTCGCAACAGACAACCAACGATTTCGCGGAATGCCTTTCACACCTGCTCTCCGAGAGCACAACTCAGCCCAGCGGAGTGCATGAACAGTGGGAGCATGTCTCTGGAGCACTTCGTAGCGCAACAGAAAGACAGGACAATGCCTGCTATATGGTGCAGAAGCATGGACACTGACAGCATCCGATGAGACGGCTTTGGGAGCATTCGAAAGAAACCTTTTTCTAGAGTTTTATGGACCTCTAAAAGTTGGAGACCGCGAGTACCGAAGAAGACATAATGATGAGTTTTGTATGAGCTTTACGCAAACGTCGACATAGGTTAGAGAATTAAAACCCAGAGGGTTTGCTGGATAGGAAACGTTGTGCGAATGACCGGAACGAAGATGATCCGGCACAGAGTGCATTCTTATCGGAACTCGCCGGAGGAAGTAGAGGGAGAGGGAGACCATCACTGCGATGAAAGAACCAGGTGTAGGTAGATCTACGATCCAATTGGCGCCAGTTGGCTCAACAAAGAACTGATTGGCGTAACATGTTGGACGGCCAAATCGCCTAGGCTAGGTGGTTAAAAGCTATTTTAGGTAATAGGGCTGATACATTAGCGCTAATTCCGAATTAACTCCGCTTCTGGGAGTTAACTTGAGCATAATCTTCATTATAAACTCCCAAAAAGAAGAATTGAGTAGATATCAGGAAACGAAATAACGATTTCGCCGCTGCTGTCACCGATAAATAAACGAAAATAGCAAGGACAACTATCAAAATTATGATTTTACCGCTACGGGACACTAGAGTGACAAACAAAAACGATCCTCAGCGACATCTAGTTTTAAACCGCAAGTAATAAAACCAAAGCACTAGATTAGTTTTGTGTGTGTCAGGGTAAAATTTGGATCTGATTAAAGATAATTTATTGGAGATAATCTCCGTGTGCGTATCCATAGCATAAATGAGTGAGTAAAGGCACAATATAATCGCCATAGATAAAGAGTTCCATATTTGAAAGTTTTTAGGTTGGAAAAAAAGTTCATTAAGGCATGTCCGCCCGTCTGTCCGTCCGTATGTCTGTCCGTGTACACGATAACTTGAGTAGAAATTGAGATATTTGCATACAATTTTGTATTTATAGCCAAGGTAG
Organism: Campiglossa producta; assembly: GCA_964058755.1. Classification (NCBI taxonomy): domain Eukaryota; kingdom Metazoa; phylum Arthropoda; class Insecta; order Diptera; family Tephritidae; genus Campiglossa; species Campiglossa producta. The sequence goes on along the minus strand of CAXKVI010000061.1, from coordinate 28,543 downwards.
GTTGGTATTGAAAATGGGCGAAATCGGATGATAACCACGCCCCCTTTTTAGATATCGAAAATTTCGAATATCACATACATTGACATATCTTGCTAGCTAAACGGCTAAATTGATATAATTTTATAGGTGAATCCCCCTGGTCATTCTATTATGATTTTTTCATACATTTTTTTAAGTGGGCATGGCACCGCCCACTTTCAAAGGAAACATTTTTGAAAATTTGACTTGTCGTAACTTTTAAACTAATTACGATAAAACGACGAAATTTTGGTACAAAGCATACTAGTATCGTTGGGAGTTTACCTGATGATATTGGATCAAATCGCCCTTCAACCACGCCCACTTTCGATATCGAAAATTTCGAAAATCACCTAAATTGTCATAATTCGGTAAAAAAAATGGCTAAAATGATATATGTAGTTGAGTAGGATGAACGCCCTAGTCATTCTATTATGATTTTTTGATACATTTTTAAAAGTAGGCGTGGCACCGCCCACTTTTCAGGGAGGCACATTTTGAAAATTTCACGGGTCATAACTTTTAAACTGATTACGGCAAAACAATGAAATTTGGTACAAGGTATCCTAGCATAATAGGGAGTATACCTGATGTAATTGGACGAAATTGCTTCTCAACCACAACCATTTTCGAAATGGAAAATTTCGAAAATCATATAAAAGCTAACGCTGGAATTTTTTTTTTTTTTTTTACCCGAACTTAGGCTTCCCTACTTGTTTGAATTTGATTTTTTTTTCATAACCCTAGTGTATCTACATCATGGGTCGGCAAATTGGTAAATGCAGGTGTACAAGTGAGAGCGCTTATACACGCGCTGTGATCGTCCAAACTATATTTTTAACATTCGCTGACCAAACAAGCGACACCCCCACGCGATGCGGTTTCCCCCCTTGCTCAGCGAGGACTAAATCATTTGGTAAACAAAGAGCGAAACGTGTCTGTGTGATGAGTCCAACATGTTTGACTGATCTTAAGATCTATGGGGCGCCGATGCTTGATCTACATTTATGTATACCTCTTACCCTTTCGTTATTAATAGCACATGTGTGCGTGTGTGTGCTCTTATTGTATTTATGATAAACTGTTAATTTGGTGAATTTTTACAGCGCATTGTTTGCTCGTTTGGTTTTTGCTTGCTGCACTGCAGGCTGTAACAATAACGCTCCTCCTCGCCATGCTTCACTCCTACAAATATGTATCTGTTATCCTTTTTTGATTTTTCGCCCGCATTTTGGCCACAATGTTGTGACAATGTTCGCAAATTTTTGCTGTTTACTCATCATACTGTGCTTTAGTTGTTGTTTTACGCTACTCATGCTGTATGTACATCAAACGTATTTAGAGCGTGAAAAGCTTGACAGGTGGCCAAGGATAATGTGGTAGGTGGCATAAATTAATTGTTAGCACGGCTGGCCTCTAATGTTCCGGTGTGTGTGTGTGTGTGGGGGTGTTTTTTTGTTGTTGTTGTTTTTGAAGAATAAATTGTGCCGTTGTAGTTGCGTGTGATCTGCAGTAATTCTGAAATGAATGATGAGCTTAAATATTGCACATTGTGTATTACATAGATTTGTTAGTTGTAATACATAGGATGGCTCTAAAACAACAACAGCAACACCACTACCAGCAGGTTTTTAATGAAATATGTGTGCACAAAATATCAATTAATCAGTGGTGTTGATTGAAAGTGATTGGCAGTTCTGAAAAGCATACAAACAATGGAGAAAATGCGAAAGTTTTGTGATAAATTGATTCGTGATATTAGTATTATTATTTTCTGTTTTTTTTTTTGTTCTAGTATTATTATTTTCTGTTTTTTTTTTTGTTCGAAAGTTTTGCACGCTCACGGGTATTTACGGTAAGTGTCTGAATAATATAATTAACTATAGGGCTGTTGGTATAATATGGTCGAATGATGATCTTTGATAGTGTGGCAATAAATGCATTAAAAGAAGAGAATTGCATGCAATAATATTTTTCTATAGAAAGTGGTCCAAATTTTTTAAATTTATCAAGTTAATTAACTTTTTTCAGAATTGTATGGTAATGGTATGGTAATGGTATGGTAATGGTATGGTAATGGTATGGTAATGGTATGGTAATGGTATGGTAATGGTATGGTAATGGTATGGTAATGGTATGGTAATGGTATGGTAATGGTATGGTAATGGTATGGTAATGGTATGGTAATGGTATGGTAATGGTATGGTAATGGTATGGTAATGGTATGGTAATGGTATGGTAATGGTATGGTAATGGTATGGTAATGGTATGGTAATGGTATGGTAATGGTATGGTAATGGTATGGTAATGGTATGGTAATGGTATGGTAATGGTATGGTAATGGTATGGTAATGGTATGGTAATGGTATGGTAATGGTATGGTAATGGTATGGTAATGGTATGGTAATGGTATGGTAATGGTATGGTAATGGTATGGTAATGGTATGGTAATGGTATGGTAATGGTATGGTAATGGTATGGTAATGGTATGGTAATGGTATGGTAATGGTATGGTAATGGTATGGTAATGGTATGGTAATGGTATGGTAATGGTATGGTAATGGTATGGTAATGGTATGGTAATGGTATGGTAATGGTATGGTAATGGTATGGTAATGGTATGGTAATGGTATGGTAATGGTATGGTAATGGTATGGTAATGGTATGGTAATGGTATGGTAATGGTATGGTAATGGTATGGTAATGGTATGGTAATGGTATGGTAATGGTATGGTAATGGTATGGTAATGGTATGGTAATGGTATGGTAATGGTATGGTAATGGTATGGTAATGGTATGGTAATGGTATGGTAATGGTATGGTAATGGTATGGTAATGGTATGGTAATGGTATGGTAATGGTAATGGTAATGGTAATGGTAATGGAGTGAAATGAGATCTGAGGAGTAAGTACCACAGTAGAAGCCGTTTCAAAGAATCGCGATGCGAGAAGCCGCCCTTTCGAGAAAAAAATGTAAACCCGACATTGAAAACCGAAGATATGAGGCTACAAGAATTTGGACGACTACTAGGGCTAACCAAAAAAAAATTAATTTTTTTCAACGAATTGCAAAGGCACTTCATACAAGTAGATGGGCGCAAATAATTTCTTTTCCTGTAGGCCGAGACGCCCTAATGTACATACATATATATAGTTAACTATAAATTGACCTCACATTCGCAGCAGGGTAAACGCTTTTGCTTGAATAAATAGAGCCTAACTATACCTTTTATATACCCACAATTAAAGAAGGGTATGAGTAATGCGGGTGATGATATTTATAGCTTCGGAATATCTGTGTACATATGTGTACGTCGCCGAGTGTGGTTAATTGCTAACATGAAGGCTGCATTTGATATTTATTCTTTACACATGCTCCCACATGTGATTGTGAGGCACGTGTGACATGTCCGTACAAAAATATGCTTTTTTTACGCACACGCCCTCATAAATGTGACCTCGCAACAAAACTTATACCGACATAGTTACTAAGTATAACACTTGAAATAAATTAAATGTGTGTTTTTTTTTATTAACGCACTTTTCGCTTATAGAACTTGTGTAAATTGCTTGTGTAACCAAACACACCAACACACGCACTACACAAAATTTATCTTAAGCTTGCACGTGTAAGTTTAAATGTGAAAGGCAGGCAGCGTCCTTTTTGCAAGAAATAAACATTTGAAAAGTAACCAATAGTAACAGTCAGTCATTGGCGTACAACAGCTTAACCTAAATGGAACAGGCTTTTATGTGGAAAATATGCTACTAAATTGGGCCAAAACTAAATTATGAAATCCTTTTACAAAAGGCCATCATAAATTGATTGACTAGGATGAGGTTTCACTATCCATGTGTATAGTTAAAAATGAAAATTCTTAACCCAGCATATATTTCCTTCTTTCATCTTACAGATTGTCAACGAATACACCGATTGGGATCGTACTTCTCAACATCCGATAAATACGCGTGATACTGCCGTCGCTGCACTTTCCGATGCTCAATTTGTTGCGCCTATCATACGAACTGGTGACCAGCTGGCTGTCAATTCACCACCACCAATTTCGAATAGCGGTGGCGCGAGTGGTGGCACAGCCTCAGCTTCAACTGCTTCGGGTGTACATGCTGGACGTTGTTATTTTTACGTTTTCGATTATCAAACGAAAGATGGCGACTATCCACAGCGTATGGGTACAGTACATGGTGAAGATTTACCTTACATATTTGGGGCACCACTGGTGGATGGATTTAGTCATTTCCCTCAGAATTATACTAAATCAGAAATTGCACTTTCTGAAGCGGTTATAATATTTTGGACGAATTTCGCGAGAACAGGGTAAGTAACTGGATAGAGAACATGATACCTAATTCAAAAAACAGCAACAAAAAAACGGCCAGAATGATACCTACTTTTGGTTTTTTTTTTTCATAAAATCATATTTTTTATTTAATATTTGAAATTAACTTCTTAATCGGCGATATGAAGTTATGAGAGTCAAACTTGAGAAAATGGCTGATAATGCAACGGAAATTATGCAACGGAAATAGAAATTGTAGCCGACTTTCAGGCGTATGTTGCAGACTTTCAGGCGTAGGCGATTTTCACCACGATGTTTAGCTGTGCAATTCAAATAGGAGGTGAAATTCTAGGATCTAGCTAACTTTGCACAAATTTTTATAGTTAGTCCAAACAGAATTCATGGATGTTGCCACTTAGGGCGGTTTACAGGGTTGCCACCTATCCCAATTTTTTTAAGTATAGAGCTAGATATGCCAATATGGGTATAAGATGAACGGAATTTTCGACCGTATTCCAAATAAGATAATTTCAAGCAGGTTTGCCACTTAGGGTTGCCACCTAACCGAATTTTTTTTTTTTTTTTTCAAATATCTCGGAAACTGCTGGACCGATTTGGATAAAATTTGGCATACAGACAATTTGATTCATTCTAAGATTATATACGTTGGTGTTGCCACTTAGGGCGGTTTACAGGATTGCCACCTATCCCAATTTTTTTCAGTATAGAGCTAGATATGCCAATATTGGTATCAAGTGAACGGAATTTTCGACCGTATTCCAAATAAGATAATTTCAAGCAGGGTTTCCACTTAGGGTTAGGTTATATATTTTTTCGAATATTTCGGAACCGATTTGGATAAAATTTGGCATATTGACAATTTGTTTATTTTATTTTTTCTAATTTTTTATTTTATTTTATTTTATTTGAATTTTATTTTATTTTATTTTATTTTATTTTATTTTATTTTATTTTATTTTATTTTATTTTATTTTATTTTATTTTATTTTATTTTATTTTATTTTATTTTATTTTATTTTATTTTATTTTATTTTATTTTATTTTATTTTATTTTATTTTATTTTATTTTATTTTATTTTATTTTATTTTATTTTATTTTATTTTATTTGATTTTATTTTATTTTATTTTATTTTATTTTATTTTATTTTATTTTATTTTATTTTATTTTTATTTTATTTTTTTTGTTTTATTTCATTTTATTTTATTTTATTTTATTTTATTTTATTTTATTTTATTTTATTTTATTTTATTTTATTTTATTTTATTTTATTTTATTTTATTTTATTTTATTTTATTTTATTTTATTTTATTTTATTTTATTTTATTTTATTTTATTTTATTTTATTTTATTTTATTTTATTTTATTTTATTTTATTTTATTTTATTTTATTTTATTTTATTTTATTTTATTTTATTTTATTTTATTTTATTTTATTTTATTTTATTTTATTTTATTTTATTTTATTTTATTTTATTTTATTTTATTTTATTTTATTTTATTTTATTTTATTTTATTTTATTTTATTTTATTTTATTTTATTTTATTTTATTTTATTTTATTTTATTTTATTTTATTTTATTTTATTTTATTTTATTTTATTTTATTTTATTTTATTTTATTTTATTTTATTTTATTTTATTTTATTTTATTTTATTTTATTTTATTTTATTTTATTTTATTTTATTTTATTTTATTTTATTTTATTTTATTTTATTTTATTTTATTTTATTTTATTTTATTTTATTTTATTTTATTTTATTTTATTTTATTTTATTTTATTTTATTTTATTTTATTTTATTTTATTTTATTTTATTTTATTTTATTTTATTTTATTTTATTTTATTTTATTTTATTTTATTTTATTTTATTTTATTTTATTTTATTTTATTTTATTTTATTTTATTTTATTTTATTTTATTTTATTTTATTTTATTTTATTTTATTTTATTTTATTTTATTTTATTTTATTTTATTTTATTTTATTTTATTTTATTTTATTTTATTTTATTTTATTTTATTTTATTTTATTTTATTTTATTTTATTTTATTTTATTTTATTTTATTTTATTTTATTTTATTTTATTTTATTTTATTTTATTTTATTTTATTTTATTTTATTTTATTTTATTTTATTTTATTTTACTTTATTTTATTTTATGTTTTATGTGTGATATATTCTCCGAAAAAAAAAACTTGCAGCTGATCTAATTTTTTCCTGCTATTAAATTTACTCCTGAATATTAAATATAATTGAATTGGATTGTAAAAATAATTGTATCTAGCCAAAATTAATTTCGTTATCCCCAGAGCAAACTACTTATATAGCATAAAAAAGTGTGAATAAATTTATCACATTTCATGCGTTCATAGCGTTGAATAAACAAGAACAGCATAAATATTATATGTCTTATAAACTTATGTATATATTTTGGTCTATTAGAAGCTCACTTTATGTGTGCTTTTCATGTATATCTATCTGTACGTATGCATCTATGTTTGTACATCATGGTGTCGGCTTATATGTATGGACGTGTTATGTTACTTTTAAATTCCTCATGACTAAATTATTTGCTTTACCAACACTCATAGATATATTTGTACGTGGATATGGTTATATTTTCTTTTGCTAGTTTCCGGATTTTTTATTTCATTTGTTTTTATGTTTTCATAGCAATATTATCTGAGAAATCAACCAGCATAAACAAGTGGCTTAAAAAATTAAATGCTGTTGCGCAAAAACAATATTATTAAAAAAAAAAAAAAAATATTTTTAAAAAAATATCAAAAGAGCTTGAGCTTGACCAAAGCATGATAGATTGTATTAAAGAGCGTTTAACTATACTCAGGAGCATATAAAAACATATACATATGTATTATTTTATTTTACACTCATTCCCATTTCATTTTTTTGTACTTTTATTTTTTCTTTTATACTTTTTAGTTCTCTACATTCATTTCAATCATAATCAAGTGGAAAGCATTAAACATGAAGTGTTGTTAGTATATTATGACTGCCAAATTATTTGCTTCTCTGGTTCACTCTTATATCGTCGCTCGCTTGCCAGAGGCATGAATGTTAGAGTGGGTCGATTTAAAAAGTGAAAAATCTGTCTAAATGTTTGTGTTCGCATCACTCGAAAACTGCTGAATGGAATTCAACGAATATTTCGTCATTTATTAGTAGACGTTCCGGGATATGATTCAACCGCATACTCCCTAGTTTTTACCATTAAGCATCTAAAACTATCCTGACAAAATTTTATGCAATTCGGACTACGACAACCTATGCCAACTTGCAGTTGAACTTATCAGTTATCCACAGCGTTTCGCTAAGTTAATGATTTATGTACTCGGTTTTTCTAATATCACTGTCTTCTTACCGTTTAAGGACTTCGTGATTAGTAAATCGGATTTTTTTTCTGTTCCGGATGTTTAGAATATCATTTAAAGGATCAAATATATTAGTGCCTTCCGAAGCGGGAGTAATATCTTTAAAAATTATTATTCTTCAACTTTTTTGTTTTAAAAAATTATATTATAATACAAGTTCTGAAAATGCGTATACAAATATTTAAGGATGCACAGGAGATTGACAGAACATACCCAGAAATTGAATTAACAATATAGGTATCAAATGAAAGTATTTCATGCGGGTCTGAAAGACGTGTAAGTTCAATTTCGATATTTCAATTCGTTTCGGAGATGTTGAACAAAAAAATTAATACAATTTACCTGTTCTTTTCATACATGGAAATATTACTCATACGCTATGTATGACCTATAAAAAGTGCACTATAATTGCAAAGTTTCAAGATTTACTTATTTATTTTTGAAAGAAAACATATTGTTACGCAAACTACTAAAACACTTTTGAAATTCAAATCTCCTTTTCTCGCGATTACGTTTTTTCAATATTCTTGCAAGGAATCCTGTTGTCCTTTAAAAATTCAAAGTTGGAGAATTGTTACACATTCTTTGAAATATGGGCCAAATATTAAAATTATCTAATTTTCGAAGCCTCAATGGAACTTTTGAGCGAACTTAGTATAAGCTGCTAGCAAAAACTTTAACTACAAATCGGCACGGCTTGCTGTTATCCTAGAACAATAAAACGTCGCTAAAAATGCACCGATATAGAGGGAATGCATATCAAATTTCGAAACTTCACATTTTTCCATACAGCCCTATACAAATTTCAATCCTCTTGCTGTTTGTTCAAACCAAATAAGCTCTATGTAAGGTACAAGTTGTTTGCTGGACAATATTCACAATGCCATTTACTTATATATAGACATACGTGTGTAGACTAAAGTTTATATAAACAAATACTTAACACTTATCCTTGTTTTACTAATTTCCCTTTACATATCTAGAATGCCACCTTGTTATACCCAGCGTACTAGTACTAATACAAGGGTATTATAATTTTCCATATATGAAAGTTCTTAGGATTAAAAGAGGAGTTCATTAAGGCATGTCCGTCTGTCTGTCCGTCCGTCCGTCCATCCGTGTACACGATAACTTGAGTAGAAATTGAGATATTTGCATGAAATTTGTATATAGGTTACTTTCTGGCCAAGGTAGGCTGCTATTGAAAATGGGTGAAATCAGATGATAACCACGCCCCCTTTTTCGATATCGAAAATTTCGAAAATCACATAAATTGACTCATCTCGGTAGGTGAAATGGCTAAAATCATATAGTTTTATAGGTGGTCATTATCTTATTATTTTTCCATAAATTTTTTAAAGTGGGCGTGGCACCGCCCACCTTTAAGAGAGGAATTTTTGAAAATTCGACTTGTCGTAACTTTTAAACCGATTACGATAGAACGATTAAATTTGGCACAAAGCATACTAGTATCGTTGGGAGTGTACCTGATGAAATTGGATAAAATCGCCCTCCAACCATGCCCACTTTCGATATCGAAAATTTCGAAAAATCACCTAAATTGATATAATTCGGTAACGGAAATGGCTAAAATGATAAAATTTTATATGTGAATCCCCCTGGACATTATATAATGATCTTTTGATAAATTTTTTAAAGTGGGCGTGGTACCGCCCATTTTTAAGAGACACATTTTTGAAAATTCGACTGGTCGTAACTTTTAAACTGATTACGATAGAACGATGAAATTTGGCATAAAGCATACTAGTATCGTTGGGAGTGTACTTGATGAAATTGGATAAAATCGCCCTCCAACCATGCCCACTTTCGATATCGAAAATTTCGAAAATCATCTAAATTGATATAATTCGGTAACGGAAACGGTTTACATCCCCGATAGTCGTTCTATTATGAGTTTTTGATAAATTTGGAAAATTAGGCGTTGCACCGCCCACTTTTAAGGGAGGCATATTTGAAAATTCGACGGGTCATAACTTTTAAACTGATTACGGTAAACCGACGAAATTGAAACAAGGTATACTAGCATAATAGTGAGTATACCTGATGTAATTGAACGAAATCGCTTCCCAATCACGCCCACTTCCGAAATATAATATTTCGAAAATCATATGAAAACTACCGTTAGATATTTAATGTTCGCTTTACCCGAACTTAGACTTCCTTACTTGTTTTTTTTTTAAATGTGTGCATAAATGTCTGAGTCTAGCTATGTTGGCTAAACTGAAGTGGCCTATTAATGTTTGTCACTTGTCGTTAACAACAACCTTTTTTCTGCCATTTAGCTGCGCAAAAGTTATTTCATAAAAATTTCTATTCATTTGAAGTACATACAAGTACATGGATAACAAGTGTAATAGAATGCTTACAGAGGTGACAATTATATATCTAAAAACATTGTAAAAATACTGGCATGCATGTATGTCCTTCCAACATAGGTTGATAACACAGAGTCTCCAATCGAAAACAAAAAGGATCCAGTAAACTAATAATTATAATGGTCAGAATTTACCAGGATTGACGACCCTTGGTGAAGGTCACTCTTGCATCCTTCAAAATCTGCCGGCGCACATCTCGGACTATTATATACCGAAGTACTGCTTCGAGAAGAAATTGATATAACAATAATTCTAGGCTTAGGCAGACATGCTGAAAGTTTGGGTATTCCCCATAATGATTTCTGCACATGTGTATATGTTTTTAATAAAATGGCTAGATATTAAGCCTCAACTCTTCCCAAAACTAGGCGTGAAAAGCTTTAATCGATACATTTTTTTTTCTTATTTCAGCAATCCCAATGAACACCATCGCCAAGACTCAGTGCTACCAGCTTCCAAGGAGCGTAATCGTTTTCGCAGTACTACCTGGGAAAATTATGATCCGCTGCATCAAAAATACCTCGAAATCGGTAAGTTATTAATTTAATATGATTTTAGGAAATTAAACCCAGGAAAGAATAAACTTCGCTATGAACATTAGAGTTGTTGATGTTTTTATTTTCGCTTAAGCTAAGGGAAAACTTTTTGTCAACGAACTGTAAAAAAATCGGTTTGTTATTAGTACAAAATTTTATGCCGTTATTTTGACATATTTGGGTCGTCGGACCCACTTAATGCCGCACCAAATTTGTTGGACATATTCCTAAGTTGGTTATGACAGTGGCAGATGGATTCTCGGATCTATGAAAGAACGTTCTTCTTGTCGTTCATCTTCGTAAACGTATGCATATGTTTTGTGGAATGATTCGCGAATGCATTTAGAAATGTTCTTCTTGTCATTTACCTTCAGAAACGAATGCATAACTATATTGTGTGGAATATTCGCAGAAGATCGGAGTAGTAAATTTTCGACCGAAATGTGTACCAAAAAACATTTTCGGAGAGTTCTTGGTTTTATTCGAGAACAGCTAGATACCCTTTTAGGGACCACTTCGGAAATTTTTTTAGATAATTTTTGGACTTTTTCCGGAACATTTCGGGATTGTTTTCGTTACTTTTTCCGGACTGTTTCGGAACCATTTCGGGATTTTTAACGGGATCGTTTCATAACTTTGCTGGGGTCATTTCGGGTTTGTCTTCGGTATCATTTCAAGACTTTTTCGTGATATATTTGAGATATTTTCGAGACTTTTTTGGAATTGTTCGCAAATAATTTCGTGATAGCTTTTGATAGTTCGTGAATGTGAGTAAAAGTTAACCAAAAAAATCTTTTTGCGGGACTTCTGGCTTTTATTCGGGAACAGCTAGAGACCCTTTTGGGGACCATTTTAGAAATTGTTTTAGATAACTTTTGGACTTTTCAGTGACCATTTCGGTACTGTTTTCGGGACTATTTCTGTACTGTTTCAGGATCAATTCGGGATTGTTTACGGTAGCGTTTCGGTACTTTGTCGAGGCAATTTTGGGATTGTTTTGGGGATCATTTCGATACATTTTCGGGATCATTGTGGGATTGTTTCGGGATATTTTTCGAGATCATTTCGGTACTTTTTCAGGATTTTATGCGGATCATTTCGGTATAACTTCGGGATTGTGTTCGAGATAATTTCGCGACTTTTTCAGAATTTTTCGCAAATAATTTCGGGATAGTTTTCGATAGTTCGTAAATTTGAGTAAACGAGAGTAAGTGTTAACCAAAAAAATCTTTTTCCGAGACTTGTTGGTTTTGGTCGGGAACAGCTAGAGACCCTATTAAGGACCACTTCGGAAATTTTTTGAAATAATTCTTGAACTTTTTCAGGAACATTTCGGGATTGTTTTTGTTACTTTTTCCTGACTGTTTCGGAACCATTTTGGGATTGTTTACAGGATCATTTCGGGACTTTGCCGGGATAATTTCGGGACTTTTTCGGGATTGTTTACGGGATCGTTTCGGAACTTTGTCGGGACCATTTCGGGATTGATTCCGGTATCATCTCGAGATTTTTTCGGGATCATTTCGGGACTTTTTCGGAAGTTTATGCTGATGATTTCGGTATAACTTCGGGATTGTTTTCGAGATAATTTGAGGTGAATGTTCCCGAGGACACAAAAAAAAAATCGTTTTACTTTGAAACTCAATTAATTAGTGCAAAATCGAGTGGGTCGCCTAAAAAAGTTATTCAATTTTTTTTTTTAATAATTTCCCTTTTCTATAAAGTTTACCCATGCTAAACGAAAAACTCCCTCTGAGTAGCACACCAAACTTCAATTTCCAATGAAAAAAATTCACATTTTACTTTAACAAGAACAGATTTCCGCCGATACCATCCATCTGTTTCGTCTCATGTAATCAAATTTTTACCTTCTCATCCGGCAATTATTTACGTAAACGAAACAATCGGCATGACTATGTAAGTTACATGAGTTTTACTAAAATTTTGTTAGTCATCGAAGTGTTTTGTCAAAATATAATTAACCACAAATTCCAACACTATTAGGTGAGCGCCTTTGTTGTCGTAAATATAGAATTTCCATTAAGTTAAACACACAAAAAAAACTGCTACATGCAAAATTATATATGATCATGTTTGTAGTTAATTGAATTTATTTAGTTTGGTCAAAGTTTTTCTCGAACAAATAAGAGGCGTAATAGCGAAATTTGTGTTGTTGTTTTCTTTATTGCGAACATTGAAAGGAAATTGCTTGTTATTATTTTTTCCTTTTTTTTTTGTACGTCCCTACTTAATTTTATCGCTTTGTCATATTGTGTTTATGTATTTACTTACATAAAACAAAACATATTGAATTTCTTCTGAAGACAATAATGTACTTTTTGTTCTCTTAATAACCATTTTAATGAATATTCAATTAAATTGCGTAAATATTTTTCTTTTGTAAGTGATAGCCTGCGGTGTAGATTTCTTAATTAAAAAAGCTTACGAGAAAGTAATTTCTTTTCTGCTTTACTTTAATAATTTATATAATGTAATATACATACATATATACATCTGCAAAGTGTTATGATAGTATTAATAAAACAAAAATTTAGCCAATAAAAGTTTATGGATAATTCTTTGTCAGCTATTTTGGTTTATTGATTGTTCATGTTGATAGCATGGCGTATACGTAACATTTAAACTGCCCAATAAACATTTAACACATAAAAACTACCATGTGCTGCACTCAACAACAGACACCATGGCGTATACGTAACAATTGTTCCTCACATTCGTGTTTATGGCAAAACAAAAATTTAAAAAAAAAATTTAAAAATTCAGTTCTTAAAGATTTTTGTTGCGCCAGAAAGATAAATGTGTAGCACATGCTAAATTCCGAAGGTTCCTTGTACTTTGGAAACTCAGGATTTTCGTGAATCGTTGAGAAACGAGAGTTTAGTCACATAAACATATTAACTCAAAACTGGAAAATTTTCACATTCATGTCTCTGGCAAGCGAGTGACGATATGTATTTGTTTATTTGTATATTTGTATATCCGGTACGATCTCGGCAACCGCTCGACCAATTTGGATTAAATTTGGCTTAGCAATAGTCTGCTTGATTCTTAGACTATCCACTTAGGTGTTGCCACTTGGAGCTGTTTGAAGGATTGCCACCTATCTCAATTCTTTTTTCATATTGAGCAAGGTATGTTCATATGGGTATGAAATGAAAGGTACTTTCAGCGACATACCACCTAAAATATTTTCAAGTAGGGTTGCCACCTTACCCCAGTATATTTCTATATTCGTTACTATCTCAATAACCGCTTGACCGATTGCGATGATATTCGGCATAGATATAGTGTGCCTGATTCTAAGACTTTTCACTGGGGTGTTGCCACTTGGTGTGATTTACAGGATTGCCACCTATCTCTTTTTTAATATTAAGCAAGGTATGTCACTATGGGTATCATTCAGCCGCATACCAACCACGATGTCTTTAAGAAGAATAGGCACCCAGGGTTGCCACCGCATTTTATTTATTTCTTGACCGATTTCGATGAAATTTTATCCTTTCGGTACTCTTTCGGGGCCATTGCGGGGTCGAATTGGGATTACTTTAGGATCATTTTTGGGCTCTTTTTGGGATCGTTTTCGGAACTTGTTGGGGTCATTTTGGAATCATTTTGACATAATTTTTGGGATCATTTTGACCTTATTTTGGGATCATTTTGGAATCAAATTGGGTAATTTTTGGGTCATTCAGGGGTCAATTTGGAATCATTTTGGAATCATTTTTTGGGTAAATATTTGATTATTTCTGTTGCTGTTCGGTACTGTTGCGGGGTCGCTTTGGGTTCAAATTCGGGTAGTTTTAGGGTCATTATGGGATCATTTTGGATCATTCTGGGACCTTTTTGCGATCATTTTGTGATCATTTTAAATAATTTTTGGGATCATTTTGAGCTTATTTTGAGAACATTTTGGGATCAATTTGGGATGAGTTTGTGATCATTTTGGGCTCAATTCGGGGTTATTTTGGAATCATTTTTGAGTAAATTTTTATTTATTTCTGTTGCTGATCGGTACTATTGCGGGGTTGCTTTGGGTTCAAATTCGGGTAGTTTTAGGGTCATTTTGGGATCATTTTGGATCACTGTGGGCTCAATTTGAGATCATTTTGAAGTCATTTTGGATCGTTTTCTTGGGGTAAATATTTGATTATTTCTGTTGCTGTTCGGTACTGTTGCGGGGTCGCTTTGGGTTCAAATTCGGGTAGTTTTAGGGTCATTATGGGATCATTTTGGATCATTCTGGGACCTTTTTGCGATCATTTTGTGATCATTTTAAAATAATTTTTGGGATCATTTTGAGCTTATTTTGAGAACATTTTGGGATCAATTTAGGATGAGTTTGTGATCATTTTGGGCTCAATTCGGGGTTATTTTGGAATCATTTTTGAGTAAATTTTTATTTATTTCTGTTGCTGATCGGTACTATTGCGGGGTTGCTTTGGGTTCAAATTCGGGTAGTTTTAGGGTCATTTTGGGATCATTTTCGATCGCTGTGGGCACAATTTGAGATCATTTTGAAGTCATTTTGGATCGTTTTGTAGTCTTTTTGGGGTCAAATTGGCATCATTTGAGGATAAATTGTTGTTGTCATATTAGGATGATTTTGGGGTCAATTTAGGACCCTTTTAGTATCATTTTGGTTACTCAGGTACTTTTTCAATTCATTCAAAACTCAGTCTATGGATATGGATTAAATTTCCACGAGATCCTGTTCAGCTCACGGGATTGCACTGAACTATTGACTGTGAATTTTCTGTCTAAATTGCATAAGTTCAACCATCGATCGTTGAGGGCAAGTTCAAATGACAACCCCACAAGAACATCCTGAACTTAAATACTTCAGATCTTAGACAAAACATTCGCTTTAACTCTTTCTTGTCAAGTTTTCGTGTAACTTTCACCAAATCATCAATCATCGGTACATTGAAAATAGTCTAACAAGCGCACACCACTATGCGAAGCCACAAACTTGAAAACTTTCGCGACACACTTGAATTTTAAAAGCCATTGCGGTTGTACGCGCTACTGCACCTAACGAAACTCGCATAGTTGGATTGTATTTACAAATCACTCAAAAACAAAACAAAAACGCGCATGAATTTCAAAACGTCTTTGACAAATACTTGAAAAATCAAAATCAATTTACCCAACACTGAACACCCTAAAACTACACCTCTACACACACACAAATGCAAAATAAATACGACTAAAACACAAAACTGTCTGTTGACGTCAGTCAGTCATACAGAATAACCAAGAAGGATATACACACGAGTGCACACACACCCACCTACGTATGTAAATGTTTGTGCTACACAAGTGCTTGTGGTTGGATTTATAAAGCAACCACTTGTAGTAAG